>JAKSZU010000013.1:57771377-57928877 GCA_026018925.1 Tupaia tana
CATATTTTCACCATGCTTTTATACTTAGAGTTTAACAAAACGCTTAAGAATGTTTCCTGAGTGAATAAATAAATTCATATTTTGAAGTAACAGTTAGTTGCTGTGACACCATACTCCCCGCAGCCTTTATTTGAGTATTCTAAACAGTTTTGTTTTTATTTAGAAATGTAATCAGTTTATTCCTGCATTTCACCCGAATAGTCATAGAGAAACCCTATAGAATTTGATAGTTATTGAGCTGGCTTGGTGGCACAGTGGAAATGTGGTGCTCAAACAAGGCTGGAGCCACATGGAAAAATCACAAGCTCCATCCTCTGGTCACCTGTACATGCCACGTGCACACACATGATCCTGCCTGGCCTGACAGGCTGGGGCACATTGTGCTATCAGACCTGCTGAGAGTGCTTCTCTTTCTCTCTCTTGTCTTTTACTCTCATGAAATAAATAAACTTAAAAAAAATAATAATCTGACAGTAATTTAGTCCAAAATTCTGAGAAATCACTTGTCTACCTTCTCACCTTGCCCCACCCACAACCTCACCATTTCCTCCTTGTTCTCATCTACCTTTCATCTAAAAGACACAACCATGGCTGTATACAAATGGTGTGGCCATTATTCCATAGCTCAGAGTCACTTTCAAGTGGCCTTCAGGGTGTCTGGTTACTGCTCTTTTTAGGAGTCTCAGATTTCAGATCAACTTTATAGGAAATTCACGTCTAGTTTTAATAACGAGGTCCAGGTTGTTCTGATAAATGTCTGTCCCCTAGCCCTGATTGACATCAGCAGGCTGTGGAGGATGACAAATTGTCAGACAACAGATCAATCTGTTTTCTCCATTAAGTAATGAGGAATGAAAGGGCAGAGGCATGGGGAGGGGTGCTTTCTGTGATTACCTGGAGGCCTACTAAAGATGTTTGTAAATGAAACATGTTAGCAGTCCGCGTGTACTTATTATACATGCAGTAACGTGCATGTTTGAATGATGAGAATCGAATACCCAACAGATACCTTCAACAATAAACCACGAATAAAAATGATGAGAAAAAAACATTGAACACTCTGTGAATTTTTTAACTTAGTGTCCCCTGAAGATAAAAAGAGTGTTTAGAGTAGGGAGATGCGAGGTATTAATAAAACCGTTGGAATTGTGGATGTTTGAAGATTAAGAAACTGAATTAATTACCAGTTATTATTTTTTCCCAGTGATATTTTTTGGTTGACAATGAGAATATATTTTGGGGTATAGCTTGAATTATAAAATGGTTGTCTTGGAGGACATTTCACAAAAGCTGTACATGGGAATTATCAGGAAATATGTGAAAAAAATTATAAGGACAGAAAGAGCATCTTGGTCAGCAAGAGTAATGCAGCAGAAATGCAACACTCCATCATATTCCGTGAGGCCAAATGGGGATGTCTCAGATTTGCATCCCAAAGTCTTCCTGTACACGAAGGGTGTGTGTATGCTCATGATCTTGGTGGCTGGGACTAGAGGTTGAGTTGTGCCATGAACACCCTGTTGAAGCTGTTTGTCTCTCTGTGTCTTCTGTTCCTTTATCTTCCTTTCCCATGGACAAAATAAATTATCAGAATGAAAGAAAGAGAAAGGAAGGAAGGAAAAAAAGAAAGGAGGAAGAAAGATCTTTTTTAAAATCTATTTATTTACAGTCCTTCACTGTACATCAATATAGTATAAAAAATGAGATTTTTCATCCAGTATACATTGTATATTGGCTCAATTAAGGATATTACCATACATGTTTAACATCAACAAATGGAAGGATCTTTCAGTATCCAAGGAACAGACACAACTCACCATAGTGACAAATCAATCTCTCTCTCTCTCATCTGCATTTTATTTCTTCAGTCAACCCCAATTTGAGTTCTGGATCCAGCGATTTAAAACTCGCACCAGGAATGTGTGTGTGTGTACCCAAAATCCTAAGAGGAGAATAGAGGAGAAGAGATTGTCGCATGACCATCCCCCTGAGGGGGATGATTTCTCACTTTCTGTCTCTGTCTCTATTTCTCCAGCAAGCATATGCACCCTATAGCAAAAATCTCTCAAGGAAAGAAAAAGAACTGGGGACACAACAGTGAACTTGTTGTAAGTTATCTATTATGGATCTTAAATAAATACAGTTTTCAATGTAGAGGTAGAGATAAATAAATAGACCATTATAATAATGCATGATAGAAGAGATTGGGTGCCTCAAGGAACTATGGGAATGTGTAGCAGTAGAACCCAGTTTGAATTTGGGCAAAAAAGAAAGGGATGCCAAATCATATTCTATCTGCATAGATATTTTAAGAAAAACTAGACATTAGCCTGATAAATATTGTGGAAAAATCAGCCAGGCAGAGGGACTAGTTCTGAAGTTGAGGGAGAGCATGAGTCATTAGGGATTTAGAAGTTGAGAGGGAGTGTGAATTGTACAGAAAATAGTTCAGAATGATTCTGGAAAGACTCCCCCTCCCCCGCCCCCCCTACACACCCCTCCAAAATAGGGCAGCAGAAATTATTAGTACTGATAATAAAAAGTTGTACAAAAGATACTCGTCAAATATGACCTCATTTAATGCAATCAAAGGTCATTGAAGGGTTTTCAAGAAGGATCATATTTATATGAACAAAGAATTTTCTGAAAATAAAGATGGCCATTTTTGACACCAGCAAGGTGTTAACTGAGTTGTTTTGAATGGGCAAATAGTGTAGTGCTCATGCATATTTATAATTTAAGCACACATATTGAAAATCTGTCAGGAAAATTACAGATTTTTTTTTCATACTATTTTACCAGTATGCAATTTACCTTTCGTTATCTTCATCTTACAAATAGGAACACAGACTCAGAGTGATAAGTGCACAGTGTATGAATACAACTAGAAAGTGGTAGAATAGAGAATGAAACTCAACTCTTTAACTATAAAATCTAGACCATTTTCGCACCCCTGTCATGTTTTCTAGTCAAATGTGAGGAGAAGCTACATCATTGAACTGAAGGTTAACTGAGCCAAATTTTAAATTCAATTGAATGTATGCCAGTTGCATTAAGCCAAGATGAACAACATGAATTGCCTTTTTATGTTTGCTTTTAGAGAGATTTTTGCTATGGGGTGCACGCTCACTGGAAAGACAGAGAGAGACAGAGGGACTCAAAGCAAGAAATCACCTCCCCAGGGGGATGGCCAAGCTGCAAACCCTTTTCCTCCTTTTTTTTTTTTTTTTTTTTTTGATTTTGGACACACGTGCTCATGGGCCCAGCATGAGTTTTAAGCTAACAGATCCGGGACTCGAACTGTGGTCAACTATGTGGGAGTCCAGCAATGTAGCCATTATGTCATTTGCTTGTCCCAAGATGAATTGCTTTTTTTTCTGGAGAGGTTTTTGTTACAGGGCATGTGCACTCACTAGAGAGACAGAGAGACAGAAAGGGAGAAATCACCCCCCCCCAAGGGGATGGCCACACCACAACCCCTTCTCCTCCATTCTCCTCTCGGGATCTTGGACATGCACGCACAAGCACCCGGTGTGAGTTTAAGCCACCAGGCTTGGAACTCGAACCGTAGTCGAATACATGCGAGTTCAGCGACATAGCCATTATGCTAACTGCTGGTCCCATGAATTGCTTTTGATACCCCCAGTTTTTTTTTAAATCATTTACCATGGAAATGGATTTAAAACTACAATCTAGTACTTTTCTTTTTTTTTTTTCTTTTTTTTTTTTAATAATTATTTTATTTATCTTTACTTATTTATTTATTTTAATTTGACCAGAGAGGGACAGAGAGAGAGAGAGAGAAAGTGAGAAAGCAAGCCACCAGGTCCGGGACTAGAACCATGGTTTTCCATGTGGGAATCCAGCGCTCCCAACCACCATGCCACCTGCTGGCCCCCAATCTAGTACTTTTCAATTGTGGAATTATTCTTTTTTACCCTTTAGAATGATCATGTTCTTGTATGTTTGCAAATTTACAAATTTTCCTCTCTTGAACAACATATGTTCCAGTAGAATTCAGGTCCTTTCTCATTCACTTCTAGTTCAAGGACCCACTAGTTGGATTATTCCAGCAGTAACATTATACTGTAGTCCTATACATTAGAATGATGTATCAGAGTCATTCTCATGCAGTTATTCTACTATGATTTAGATTGTAATCCTCAAGCATTATGTAGATATAACACTAAAGCTATCTCCGAGGAAATTTTGTTCATTCTAGCAGAGAAAGGAAAGTCCTATTTCGTGCATGAATTATTAAATAGGTAGTTAAAGGGGTAGCAGCCCTTTTAATTTTGTAAATCTCATTGTTTTAATTGGTAAAAATGACAAATGACCTAAAGTTTGCAGGATGCAGAGCCAAGGGAAACAAAAGAAAAGGAAGCCAAGAATGCCAACTTGGCCTAGAGTGGAGCTGCATCTCAATAAGAACAGGGGAAAGCTTAGCAGTTGTTTGACAGATCTACCAATTAGTGTTCTACTCCATAGAAGAGATCATAAATTTGAAGGGATGTCTTCTCAATTAAGGGATGTAAACATAGGCACTTTCATTTTGTAAAACACTACTCAGAGAAAATAATGCTTCAGGCCCTTATAAGTGACTGGATATGCCATTAAAGCAGATGAGAAACTTAGTGGAACAGCGCTCACTTGTATTAAGATGGAAACACCACGGTCTCTAGATTTTAATACTTACAATTTCATCTTGGTGGCATTTCTTTTATCATAGTTTAACCAGATATTAATAGATCACAAGGCAAGAGAGTAGCTTCTGTTTCACACCATGGTACTTGGGAGAATATACAATTATCCTCACAGCTAACTGATTCCTTCAGAACCATAGTTACAAAAAGAGAATTTGTAAGTCAATAAAGTATACATAAACAACTTAAAACATTGAGACTTCACACATACAGAAATCAGATAATTGTTTCCTTCTGCTTTTGCAGTAAAAGGATCTAGGCTGAAAATACTAGTCTCTATGAACACTCTCAGAGTCAGAGGCTAAGCATCTATTAGACACAAGAAAACCTACAGAGCATTTTATCCCCACTGTTTTATTATGAGAGTACTCATATATTCAGAAACATTACAAAAGAGTACTTTAGACATATTTATACATCCTATCGAGATATAACAATAGGTAGGATTTTAACATATTTGCTCTATCTTTATGTATGCACACATGTACACATAAATACATACACACAAAGAAATCTGCAGTTGTTTTGTTGTTGAAGTACTTCTATTTAGAAAGCAGTTGTATATATAACTACATTTTTCCTTTAAATATGTCAGCATGCATGCACTAATGAAAATAACTTTCTCTTATGGAATTACTTATATAGAAGATATACAAAGGGACTTCAAGAAATTGTAGAACAAATGGACTTAAGGGCCAGCAGGTAGCATGATGGTTAGGGTGCTGGAATCCTACATGACTGACAACTGCAGTGTGAGTCTTGGATCCAAATCACACTCGGCGTGTGTAAATGTGATTCGAGTCCCAGACCCGGCAATTTAAAATTTAGGCAAGGCACGTGCATTCTGAGAGGAGAATGGAGAAGGGATTGTGGCATGACCATCCTCCCTGGAGAACGATTTCTTGCTCTTTCTATATCTCTCTCTCTCTCACTGTCTCTCTGGTGAACTCACATGCCCTATAGCAAAAATCTCTCTCTCAAAAAAAAAAAAAATTAAGGAACATTTAAAATTAGTTTTCTCTTCTCGACTTGAAATTGTTATTTAATTGCTATGGAAATAAAACTTTACAATATTTTTAGACCTAATATGTGTTCAAAATTTATCATGAGAAAATGTATATTGTTAAACATATCACCAAGTATTTAATTACTGAAGTTTCAGAGTCAAGATTAGAACCAAAAGGGTACCTGTCAAAAAGATTTGCTCTCTGCATTGTTCCCTACTGGGTCTCTTCTAAACAGCCATAAGCTTCCAACCAGTTACATCAAACTTTCTAATTCATGTGCCTGAGATGGGCTTGAGGTCTATTGACAGAAGATGGGTATGATTAGTGTTTTAAAATGCATTGGCTTTTGTTTTTATTTAGATCTGGTGAGGCCACCAGGGAGATGATTTCTATTGAAAAAAAAAAATAGCTTGTTTCCCACAATTCCAAAGAGGAAGTATGGCATACTCAGAGACATATCAGGAAGCACCAGGATCAGTCAGGCAGGAGAAAAGAAACCAGGAGAAAGCAGATGTCAGAGCCTTAAATGATTTTATTATATTCTATTTTCTATTCTATTCTATTCTATTCTATCCTATTCTATTCTATTCTATTCTATTTTATTCTATTCTATTTTAGGAATGGACCAAATAGGGCAATAATGACAAGCAATTCATAATCAGATAGTCTGAATTGTTTCAATGGAGTCTGGGCTATAGGGGTGGTCCTTACTTGTCTGGTACCTGGCTCTGGAATAATTTAGGATGGAAGGGTTGAGCTTGGGCTGCAGGAGCCTGACAATAGGAAGTGGATGGGGGCATAGACTAGGAATTGTTTGGTTTCTGTATCAAGGAATGTTTCCAGACAAGTTGTTTGCTTTCTCTAGGAATTAGCTAACTCTAAGAGAGGTCTGGGTCTATGAGGCTTCAAGATGTCAAATCTTCATAAAATATAGAAAATAAAAGAAATTAATATGATTAGGAAGAAATATTGTTTAAAAATTAAAAGTAACTAAATATGAACGGGTTACATTTCTTGTTAAAGCAATTTAATAATATGGATTCTAAAGTTTAAAAACATGATGCAAATCTATAAATCACGAATCGATTAAGAAATGTGACACCCCATTTCATGTCTTATAATTTATCTATTTCAAGCCCTTGATTATGTTTTTAATCAAGATTATAGAAGCATAAGCTATATTTACACAGAAATATAAAAAATCTTGCTAGTATGACTATCATTTTAGTTTCAGAAAAATAAATCTAAACATTATTTACATGAAAATATCAATAACTTCTATTGTCAGGTAAATGCATTGTACTAGGTATTAGCAGAAAGGTTATAGTTGTTTTAGTATTTTGATTAAAAAATATTACTGTCTCTGCATATTTTATATATAGTGTGTGTGCCATATGAACATTTTGTAGTTAATATTGTCATGGTACAGAGATCGCATTTGCTCCAAAACAAAGTAAAAAACATTGTTACAGATGTATTAATTTTTGTGGGAAACCAATTATTGGCCTAGACTCACAGTTCTCCATTGATAAGATGTCTGTGGCAGTGATACGAGATTTGCAGGCTGTTTGGGAACTTCCATCTGGGGAGCAGTGGCACGTCTGCCAGGACAGATGAGCAAGCAGAGGATGCAAATCCCAAGTGTTGGAAGGAGCAGTCTGACGCTCATCCTGTTGGACAAACAATATTTTTGGCTTCACCAACACATCAGTAGAACTAAAATAAATTTATAGCAATCAAATTCATTTCTGAAAATAGGTACAAGTTTATTTTTAACACCCAGGATGTTAATTTAAAGATGACAATTGAAAAGAGCAATCAGTTTTGGTATTGAAATGTTACTATGCTCTTGAGCTATGAAAAGCTTCAGAATATTTTCTGCTCTCAGGAAACACTTGTCTAGAAAACTAGGACTAGTTCATGGCCACCTGAATCAGGCTTCCCCATTAATGTGTCCACAAACCAGTTATTCAGTTTGTTATTCTTTTTCCATTTCAGATGTAATGGTGTATGCCTTGCCTTTTATTTTGTCACAGAGAGGCTTAAAAAAAGAACAGAACAAAATCAACTGAATTCAACCATTTCTGTTGTTTATTGGGCTTATCATTGTTTTATTAGTTAAACCTGACCTGTAAAAACATAAAATAGTCGGGACCAGCAGGTGGCATGGTGGTTAAGGTGCTGGACACTCCAACATGGTCGATCATGGTTCGAGTCTTGGACCTGGTGGCTTGCTTTCTCACTCTCCTTCTCTCTCTTTCTCTGTGTCTCTCTCTGGTCAAATGAAAATAAATGAATGAGTAAATAAAATTAAATAACCCTAAAAAATTTTAAAAAGCATAAAATAGTTTTATTTGCTTTCAGAGATGCAAAGTATAGCAGGAGAAAATTCAGAGAAATAAGGCACTTGGAAAAAAGATAATTTTTTTAAAATGAGAAGACAGACTAAAGCTAATGGCAAGATTGATAGGTGGAAATTCCAATTCTAACCAGTATCAGAACACAACTGAGATGGTGTATTTTCACAGCCAAAGCCAGAGGGAAGTTGGCTTAGTAATGAAAGACACAGTGTTCCTACTTTAGAAATAGGGGACAGCACCGAGTCAATTCAGCTTTTATCAGTACTAAGGTAACAATGTGTAATAGAGTTATAAAGCACAAGCCTCGACTTTTAGAGGTTCTACAATTACCATTATTTATTGGATTATTTGCATTTGATAGTAAATCTCTTATTAATTTTTTTGAAAATGCTTTGTCAAAAATTATTAAATCACTGGCCAATGGCCAATAGTTAAAATAAGTAGGCTGAACACTCACCAATATTTTATTTATTTATTTATTTATTTATTTATTTATTTATTTATTTATTTTTTTAGAGAGACTTTTGCCATAGGGCATATCTGCTTTCCAGAGAGACAGAGAAAGGCAGAGTAACAGAAAGCAGGAAATCCCCCTCATGGGTAATGGCTATGCCACAATTTCTTCTCCATTCTCCTCTCGGGATTTTGGGCAGGCATACACACATGCCCAGCATGAGTTTCAAGCTACCAGGTCCAGGGCTTGAACCGTAGTTGGCTGTGTGGGAGTCCAGCAATAGAACCATTATATTATCTGCAAGTCCCACACCAATATCTTTTTAAAATTATTGGAGAATTAGTAAAAGATATCACCTATGAAAATATATTCTCCTGTGAGTTTTGTTTGATAAACAAATACTTTTATTAAAGTGGTATAATTAAGTTAAACCTTTGCCAAAATATAGACATGAATGAGGTTTATCAATGTTCTCTACCAATCCTGAGGAGCCCCATCTCTCTCATTATGGTCTTTTGGGCTTCTCACTCTACTGTGGAGACAAGTAGCAAAAACCAGATGGGGTGAGTTTAGTCACAGCTCTGTGAATTTGAATCTCAGGCCTCATTTGACACATTGTTTCCTTTTTTTTTTTTTTTTTTTTTTTTTTAAAGGTTTTTGGCATAGAGTACCTGCCTTTGCCAGACAGACAGAGAGGGGGAAAGTGAGAAATCACCCCCAGGGAAGATGGCCACACTGCAATTCTTTCTCCTCTCTTTTCCTCTCAGGATTTTGGGTATTCATGCCACACATGCCCAGCATGATTTTTCAAGCTACTGGGTCTGGGACTCGAACTGTTGTGGCCCACGAGGGCCAAGGGAGGGGGAGTGCCCAGTCCCTTTACCACCACACCACTTGCTGGTCCCCAACATCATTCTTGGCTTTTAAGAAAATCCCTTTACTCCTTTTGAAACATTTTGAAATTTCTTTTTGTTCTCTCCTTCAAAATGGACAGGATTTGGGAGGCTGTGTACTGAGTAAACAAACACATCAGTGCGTGAGCTTTGCAGCTACACTTCTACCCTTGTAGAACTACTTGGCCTTGAGCAAAGTGTTTATAATGGAGATAATGATCCTTGCCTTTGAAACCGTACATGGGATTAAATGTGTTTAAATGTGTGGCACAGAGTGGGTACCACTGCATGGTAATGGAGTTGTTGTTGATACCATATCTGTTATTAATATTATTATCACAGGTCCATTTTTAAGTTTATTTGTTTGTCTCTTCTGTGAGTGAAAGAGTCAGAGAGAGACAGAGAGACAGCAGTGCTGACCGGCTCTTGACACTACAATTCACCCTTGGCCTCAGCCTCTTGGATCATGTGATCAGAGTGAAGGTCTTTACACTTGAACCGAGAACCTTCTCATTTTCAAATAGTTTTGAAAACACTAGTCTGGTAAAAGGTTTATTTTACATGTAGTACAGTTGATTCTGATATGTGAAATAATAATCTTTAAATTCTCTAATTAACATTGAAACTAATATTAGATACACACCTTGCTAGCTCCAATATATCTTTCTGTATTTTACGGTTCCTCTTAGTCATGGGCTCATATTCATATTCATCAGCAGGACCTTGCATACTGCTACCTCTTTAAGCTAAGGACTTTGTACTCCTTTGGATGGATGAAATAACTTTAGTAAAGAGCAGTTAGTTTACACAAAGATGTAACATACAACTATCTAAAATGTGTCATGTAACATTGATTGATATAACTACAGTATCTTTTTTTTTTTTTTTTTGAGAGGTTTTTGCTACAGGGCGCGTACGCTCGCCAGACAGACAGAGACAGAGAGACAGAAAGTGAGAAATCACCCCCCGGGGGGATGGCCACGCCTCAATCCCTTCTCCTCCATTCTCCTCTCGGGATCTTGGGCACGCACGCACACGCGCCCGGCGTGAGTTTAAGCCACCAAGTCCGGGACGCGAACCGTGGTCGGCTGTGTGGGAGTCCAGCGACATAGCCATTACGCTAACTGCTGGCCCCATAACTACAGTATCTTAATAAAAACATATGTGAACTAAAATAAATGCTGCCCTATGTGCATTTCTCACGTACTTACAGTATATCCATGGAGGAAATCCTACAATTAGAAAAGCTCGCATATCATGAATTAACATAAGAGGGAACATCAAAACGTTTGTGAAAAATGAAATTAAAGTATGTATAACTTTATTTGGGTGCAAAAAAATGTAAAATCCACATATGGTTGTTTTCACACTATGCATTTCCCAGGAACTTTTTGAAGATCTCACGTATCACTATCATGTAAATTATACTCTGATTTAAGAAAGAGAAATATGGTAGGGCAAGAAAAGTAAGATCTTTGAGGTCTCGTAGACATGTTCTTAAATCCTTTTGTTCCTTTAGCTTTTACTGTATGAGGTGCCAAGTTACTCATTTCTCTGAGCTGTAGTTTCTAGTTCTGTAAACTAGAGCCAAATGGTATCTACGTATCAACCTTAATATGAGAGTTAAATGAGACTTTACAGGGAGATTAAATAGAATATGCACAAAATCATTAGTGAGTTTCATTCATTAGTCTCTGTAAAAGACTGCATAGTGGAAATTCTGAAACAAGTGACAAAGCTTAGACGCGCACTGTTCAGTTTATGCATACAAAGTCCACCTGGTATTTCTTTCATACAAACTAGGTGGAGAGAAAGAGTTCGTATATCCCTTCGATGTTTTTGTTTCTTTAATAATGGTGTTTAGTCATTGTAGGTCCGGTTACTTTAGTCTCACAAGTATTTTGGCTTATATGTACGTTTTAATCTTATAATTAATATTGTGGTATAAAAGTTTTAAAAATCTCTTTTTAATATTTGACCTATATTAAAAAACAAATCTCCTTTGCCACAGCTGTAATACTTCAGTCTGCATCTTTAAAAGTATAAATATTCTTTTACGTCGGCACAAAGACATTATCACACCTTAATATTAATGCTTAGTCCTTGTTTTCTTTTCCTAATTTCAAAACAAACAAATAACATTTGAAGTAAAAGTACACTTTTGCTAATTTGGACTCTATTCCACAATCACCCTAAATCATGTCTCTGGCTCAAAAGATTACTACTCACTCATTTAAGTGAAAATAAATATTTCTAGCTCTGGAGGTATATAAAATAGTCATGGCAAAGCCAGGCACTAGTTTATAAATACAATATTTAATACATCAAAGGTGATCTTTTTAAACTATATGTGTAGCCACTAACACATCATAGTAAAATATTAGAATGTGACAGGCCAGCCAGTGATGTGGTGGTTAAGGCTGCTGGATCTCACATGGCCAACGGTGTGGCTCGAGTCCTGGACATAGCAGCTTGAAAAACACACTGGGCAGGACCAGCAGTTAGTGTAATGGCTATGTCGCTGGACTCCCATGTAGTCGACCACAGTTCAAGTCCCGGACCCGGTGGCTTAAACTCACACTGGGCTCATGTGCATGCGTGCCCAAGATCCCGAGAGGAGAATGGAGGAGAAGGGATTGAGGCGTGGCCATCCCCCCTGGGGGGTGATTTCTCGCTTTCTGTCTCTCTGTCTCTCTCTGTCTTTCTGGCGAGCGCAAATGCCCTGTAGCTAAAAAAAAAAACCTCTCCAAAAATAAAACACACCGGGCATGTGTGTGCATGCCCAAAGATCTCAAGAGGAGAGGTGCATATATCCTATAGCAAAACTTTTTTTAAATACCATAAATTATTTTGATGATAATTTAGATTATGTGGCTTTTGATTCAGTGATAAAGATTTAAGCTATGCTTATTCCCATATTATTTATATTAAATAACATGTATACAAATATATGTACATAATCACTTGAAAAATATCAAGCAATAATATATCTAATAGCCCTAGTAGGAATTCTTGCCTCTGAAACATCGTTCCCCCCCCACCCCAATAATTCTTGTCTGTTTGTTTGTTATAGGATACATTCACTCTCCAGGAAGAGACAGAGAGAGTGAAAAGGTAGAAAATCGCTCTCCTGGGGGATGGCCATGCCTCAAACCTTCTCCATTTTCCTGTCAGGATTTTGGGCATGCGTGCACTTGAAGTCACCAGGACTCTAACCACAGAGTAGCCATGTGGGAGTCAGTCACTCTAACACCTATACCCTCCACTAGCTGTGAAATAATTATTCTAATTGAGCGAAATGTTCATTATGAGAAATTTTTTTTTTCCTTTTTTTTTTGGGGGGGGATTTTTGCTATAGGGCACGTGAGTTCACGAGAAAGACAGAGAGAGACAGAGAGGCAGAAAGTGAGAAATCACACACCCCCCCTCCCAGAGGGGTTGGCCACACCACAATCCTTTCTCCTCCATTCTCCTCTCGGGATCTTGGGCATGCATGCACATATGCCTGACATGAATTCAAGCCACTGGTCCAGGACTCAAACCACAGTTAACTACATGGGAGTCCAACAACATAGCCATTACGACATCTGCTGGTCCCAAGAAATGTTCATTATTGTTAGCATTTCTAATTCTGTTTTCTGTAACAGGCAGGGTTAAGTCCTAAGAATGATTTAGGATATAAGTCATTCCATGTTTCCTAATAAAGAAGGGTTTTATCACAAGAATTAAAATAATTCTACCACTGTGGGAAGTCCTGTGAGATCAAAGGACAGAGAAGTGTGTGTCAAAGATTCCACCTCCAGAAGCAATGTGAGGTCTCAACGTGCTCCTTAGCATACAGGAAGGCAGGTGGATTCTTCCAGGCAACTCACCTGGAAGCTTCCTTGGATATCATAAGCCAGCAAAAACTATCTGAGCATGCAGTACCTAAGCAAGTGATTCTTTAGGAGCCATTGCTGGAACAGCCAAAGGAAGTGATCAATGGTAACTTTCCAGGAAGCTGCTGTGAACTTCCAAGTGTGCCATGTGACCTATCTTATGCTTTGCCCCATCCAGAGGATAAGGACCTTCCCCAGTTTATGGACTCCCAAATCTCACATGAGAGTATCTCAGTGACACATTCTAGCCTGAGATGACATGGGTCAGGATATTGTGGAAAGCAATTCTCGTTGTTTATTCGTCTAGAAAAGGGTCGTAGTGGCGTTCACTACACATGCAGATCTTTGAGAGGGGAGACTGATATATTTCCTCTTTTTTGGTTTATTTTATTAAGTATTCATTCTTTCTGATATCTTCATGGATTAATAAGTGACAGCATAAACCAGACATTTAGATTAGAATTTTTCTTGATTTTTAAAAATGAAGAGAAGGTGCAAGATAATATAAATAGCATTAAAACTATAAGACAATGGGTTGTAGAGCCAGTCTTTGCCACTAAGGGGCTGTATGACCTTAAGTTCATTCTTAACCCTTCTGAGCTTTGGTATGCTCATCTATTAATTCAGGATAATCAGGTCTGCTTGCCATTACAGATAATAATGGGTTGCTTTAAGAACAACACAAATATGTATGTTTAAATTATGCTGTGTTACCCAAGCGTTAGAGAAGTGAATGATATTTTTAAAGAATTATTTAATTTATATTTATTTGTTCATTTATTTTAATTTGACCAGAGAAGGCCACAGAGAGAGAGAAAGAGACAATGAGAAAGCAAGCCACCAGGTCTGGGACTCAAACTGTGGTCAACCAAGTGGGAGTGTTTAGCACCTTAACCACCATGCCACCTTCTGGCCCAAGAAGTAAATGATTTTACTCCCAATTTGTAGTGTACTATATACACAGTTTGTTAGAATTTCTTGAACCATTAATGATCAAAGTGTCTGAAACAGTTTCTAACATTGAAAAGATGTCTCTGACCAGCTGTTTTAAGACTGACTACTAATTAAACTATTTATTTGACTTACGGACATAGAAGAAGCAAGGTTGTCAGCATATTTGTTCTCCTTGTACATGTGCTTATCCTCGGCAAAATTGAGGAAAACACCTGCTTTGAATCAGTCTAGGCATGAACAATCACTTTTTCTTAATTTTCCTCTCCAAATACATATTGAGAAATTAGTTTCACCCACTGAGTTGGAAACAGTCTGGAGAAACAAGAGACGGCACATGAACAAGTATAAACAGACTACGTGATGCAGAGTCATATTCAGAAAACCCTAGAGAGTGTGTAAGAATGCCTTCTCATACCCTCCCCTGAATTTGTCTATGTGGATGTGATGTTCAGACACCTGCCTAAGGTCTCTCTCTCACAGAGACGACCACACTGACATACCTCTTGAGGTCCCTCCATCTTCTTTCTGAGTCTCTCTTTTCCAACTTCCTGGGAAACTGTCCAGGGAAGATTTTTTTCTTGCTCTCAACTCCTAACCTTATCATTAGTCTCAGAGAAATTTTTTTTTACAGTTTTGTGCTGCCTAGAAAAGCATTTATAATAAAATAATTTTAGTAGTTGTTAAGATTGTATAAAGAAAAAGCACTGTTTGTCACAACTACTTCTTTGTTCCCTGAAACAAACAAACAAACAAACAAAAAACTGCCTAATTAAATAAACTCCTAAGTTAAAAAATAAAATTAAAAGGTTAGTTACAGAGGTGGAGCAGTAACAAACTGCTTTGTGATGCTTAAGTCACATGGCAAGGTCCCAAGTTTGTGTGCTAAGGTCTTACCTACAGGGTGTGCACGTGTGCCTGTGATCCTGGCTGACTGAGACCTCAGGTAAGTTATGGTGTGAAACTCTTGTTGGGGGTGACTCTCCTCTCTCTTTCTCCTGGAAGAAATATATAAATAAATCTTAAGAACAAATGAAATGATTGAATTAAAAGTTGAAAAATCATTTGGACACTCTTCAAATGGAATCAGTGAGAGGAATGGAAGGAACATAGACCCAATGTAACGTCTTGGTGAATTTCCCGCAAGTTTACTGGAGTAGAAATGGAGAGTAGGAGTTTGTGTTGAGAAGTGGTATAGAGAAGGTAAAAGCAAAGGGGAAAGAGAATCATTCTCTTTAGAATCAACTCAAAGAGGTAAAGTACAAAGGAGGGGAGATAAAGAGGAAGAAAGAATTAAGTGTCCAGAATGGAGGGTTCCATATAGATGTGTTGAGATGGATTTTTCTTCTCTGAGAAAAATATAGCTAGAAAATGTATTCCCATAAATATTTCTCTGGATAAACAAATTCACAGCTATGATTTTTTCGAGCCCTGGTTCTTTTTTCTTTCTGATTTATGTATGTGAACAAGCTTCAACCCATTGTTGTTCTTATGTATGAGAAAGATTCTGAGTTCTGCACACCCAGGCACTTCCTGCTGCCTTTTATACAGTCATCAAATGCCCTTCCTGGGAACTGGTGGTTCTCAAATCTTTGATCTTGTTTCAGCTTTTAAGGGCACAAAGACAAGGCACTTCTTAAATAATGCAGCTAGTGCAATCTCCTAGACAAATGGCAAATTAATCAGTCTCTAAATCCTTGTTTTTTGAAGACTTGTGCATTTTTAAAGAAGACGGAGTAATTGTTTAGTGACTTGGTGCCATTGATTTTCATTATGGATGGTGTTGGCTGGGTCCGTGTCAGGTCACCAGGGAGAGATAGCCTCTGCATAGCTAAATAAAGTGGAAAAAGAGGTACTTCTTATTTCATATTCACAAGAAGAAACTCAATCCTTGAAGAAGTTTACCATGACCTTCCCTTAAGAACAACTTTTTCCCATTGCGTGATTTTCGGAAATGATGACAAAAATCTCACTGCATAGATATCAACAGGATGTCTTGGCTTCAGTGGTGCAAGAAAAATTCTCCACCTGGGACAATTTTAAAAGAAGAACGAGTCTGAAACAACATGAACAAAATGATTTAAAATATTCTATTGAAATCCATAGTGCATTTCATGGCTGTGGTTGAACATGTTTAGAATAGAACAATCAAATCAAATGAACACTACTCGTTTCAACTGACAAAGAGAGCAGAAGTTTTGTGTTTTCAGAAGTTTCTTTTAAGTTAGGTAGTCTGCAATTTTATGAAGGTTTAACTGAAAATTTCATCTCCTGATACTGAATTGATTACAGTTAAAATGCCTATTGTTAGTCCCAAGATAGCTATCCTTTCTGATACGTTCTAGATAGGATTCTCTCACATTTGACTTAGAGATAAACTTGTTTTAAATTTATATCTAAATTTCACTCATCCTTCTCCATTTTGCTGAAGGGTTGGTTAAACATTATTTACTTTTGATTCAGGTTTTCCTTACACCTGGAACCAACCTTATTTTTTTATTATTATTTTACTTTTTCCCCCATTTCTAACTTATTCAGTTTGCGTAGGCTTTGGCACTGAAGTTTATGTAAGTAAAGTGTTTTCAGAGGCTTCAATATTTTTGAAGTAAAATCCATAATTTTTGTGCTTCATGATGGCTGCTTATATTTTTAACAGAAATCACATAGTTGTCATATTGTGATGACTCACTGAATTACTCTGGAGAAAAGTGTGACTCTAAAAAAATTTTTGCCTTGATTATTATTTTTTTTAGATATAGGCCACAGCAATTCCTTTTTTAATCATAACTAAATGTTTTGAGTCAGTGAGCCATTTACATAGCTTAGAGAAAAAGGAGCTGTTCTTTGCTGTAAGGAAGTGTTTGTGAGATTTGGCCCTTCTAATCTACTTGATAATTTCTTTCTAAATAGAGTCATCATGAGCTATTAAGTAAATATATCAATTAAAGACATAAAAGACACTCTCACATAATTACAAATGACTTTTATTAGATAGTATGCTACTATAATGTGGAAAATTTGCCAAGCAACTTAAAAATCTATGAACACCATTGATTCATTGACCAAATATTCTTTAAATAGTTTAATCTTAACCTGTTTAGAAGCCATGTTCCATGCTTTCTATGTTGTCTTCATCTCATTAACTGTCCTATGTTGCCAATAATGGCAATGTAATCTTTATCTTGTCAATGAAGATGGAGTTAATATTTTCTTGGTTATCCATTTGAATGTTGATCTTCAGAGAAGAAAGTAAACATGGAGACTTTTACTGGAAATATTTACTCTCCAATACTTATTTCCTTTTTCTTTTGTTAAATTTTATTTGCTATAGGGTGTGTGCACTCACTAGAGAGACAAAGAGAGGGAAAGTAAAAATCAACCCCTAGGGGTGATGGCCACCTTGCAATTCCTTCTCCTCCATTCTGCTCCTAGGATTTGGGAGACACACACACACACGCACACACACACACACACACACACACATCCCTGGCATGTTTATTAAGCCTCTAGGTAAGGACTCAGATGATTCAGTTGACCATTTGGGATCCAGATACCTACCACCATCCCTTCCTGTCCTTCCAATACTTCTAAGCAGTACTAACTTTTTGTAGCAGGAGTCTGCCTTTTCATTGATCAGTTACTATTTCGAGGGAACTCTCAACTGTGAGACCTCAGGTGTTTTCAAAGAAGGGAGGGAGTAAATTATAATTTAATTAGTTTCTCAGTTATTTTATATTCACATCTTGTTCTTACATTTAATAATACAACTTTTGGCTATCTTGGCTACAAATTTTTGTTGTGTATTATAAGAAAAAGTATTTAATCAGGAATATTGCCAGTGTCCAGGTAATAGTTATGACATCAAAAAACACTGATAGATAAAAAGACTGGTGTTTTTGGTTGTGTGAGACAATGACATTTTAATGCAAGATTATTTGGCAGTCATTTTTTCCCTGTGATTTAAATGAACTGCTCTAGAATAATGAGTAATGACTGCATTGGGGAAAGTAGTCAAAATAACTTTGTGACATAAATAGATCCTGCCTTCTTTATTCTTGATAACAGACTGCAAAATCTATTCCATTATTTGAGAGTAATATGATAAGGGGGAGGGGAGAATAGAAAAACACCAGAACAAATGTAAATTTGAGGAGATCCATTTTTTAATTTCTACTGCTTAGCAATATGCAAGCACAGTAATTGAATGATTAATGGATAAATTAAGAATGCATTTACAACCTTAAAGTCACATTGATTGTTATGTGAATTACTATCTCCAAGGTCCATTTGACTTCATAATACCCTAATATACCTAGCTTACATAACTAACATACAAGACGTAAGAAAGTGTCCTCTCCACCCTGCTGAGGAATATGTTCAGTTTTACTGACAATGCATGAAAGAGACATGTAGTGAAAATAATATCACCCTAAGAAGTTTTTGCATGGCAAAAGACACAGTAATTAGTGTGAATCAACAGCCCTCAGAATGGGAAAATATTTTTCTAAACTATGCATCAGATAACCAGAATACATAAGGAACTAAAGAAGCTATTTGGAAAAAAGGTGATGAACCCTATTAAAAGATGGGAGAAGGAGTTGAAAAGAACACTCACTAAAGATGACATACGAATAGCCAGAAGGCATATGGAAAAATGCTCAACATCCCTCATCATAAGGGAAATGCAGATCAAAACAACAATGAGATACCACCTAATCCCAGTCAGAATGGCTAAGATTAAAAAGCAAAAAATGATAAGTGTTGGCGGGGGTGTGATGAAAGGGGAACTCTCTTACACTGCTGGTGGGAATGTAAATTAGTCCAACCACAGTGGAGAACAATTTGGAGATTCCTCAAAAATCTACAAATAGAACTGCCATATGATCCAGCAATCCCATTTCTTGGCATCTACCCAAAGGACAGAAGAATTCCTCACTGGAAAAGTGCTTGCACATCGATGTTTATTGTGGCACTTTTCACGATTGCTAAGACATGGAACCAACCCAAATGCCCCCGTATGGCTGAATGGATTGAAAAACTGTGGCACACGTACTCTATGGAATACTATTCAGCCATTAAGAACAACAAAACCCTGGCTTTTGACAGAAAGTAGAAGAATATGGAAGATTTACTACTGAGTAAAGCAAGCTAGGCTATGAAAGAGAGACACTGCATATCCCCACTTAACATATACCGAGTATCCGCACTCTATAACTGAAACTGACAGGCTAAAGGATGTACAAACACAAGAGGTGGATGTGAATACCAGATGTGGTGTGTTTGGAGGAGTGGGGCCTGGGGAAGAACATTTGAACGAGGGATACGAAGACAGCATTGTTGAGACAGGGAGGTAGTGTTATATTTTGATCAACTCGACTGGGGAGAAATGTTCATATATTGAAATGATCACCTTGTAAGCTAAATAATGTGATTGAATGTATTAAAAAATGTAAATAAAAATAATATAAAAAAAGAAAATAATATCACCTACCACCTTATGCTCAACATGAAATAATGTCTATAAAACAAATAGTGAAATAAATTAAGTGTTGGTAGCTGGTGATATAAATTGTTTATTATTTATTGGTGTAAACATCAGAGTATAAAATTGGTGTAAAGGGGCCAGCAGGTGGTGTGATGGTTAAGGTGCTGGATTTTCACATGGGTGACTGTAGCTCAAGTCCCACACCTGGCAGCTTGATGTTGGGTGCATGTGCATGTGTGCCCAAAATCCGAGGATGAAAATGGAGGAGAAGGGATTGTGGCATAGCCATCACCCCTTTCTCTCTCTCTCTTTAGTGATCACATGTGTCCTATGGCAAAACCTTAAATACATACATACCTAAAATTGGTGTAAATTTTTAGGTAGTTTATTTATATAAAATTTGTACACAGAGGTAATTACACACACATTGAAGAATGTGGTTCTAATGGAAAAGTGGTATTGAGTAAGGCATCTTAGAAGTCTTGCATAAAGAAGAAACCAAAAATATGTGTGTATGTGTCATTTGTGTATGAGATAAAATTGACTGATTTAGTAAAATACAAATCAAGCAGAATCCTAAAACCTAGACACCAGAAATGAGGACTAGAGTGTTAAACACTGGGGCCAAAGTACAACCCAGAGGAAAAAATCCTAAAGCTCAGGTGAGTTCAAGAACATACAATAAGAAAGTAATTACTTGCCTAAACTGTGGATGTTAATATTTTTGTATAGGATGCTATGACCTCAGGGAGCACACAGTCTAATTTTTTTAGGACCAGAGGCCAATGTGATAACGACAAAAGAATAAAATAGAAGGAAAGAAAAAAGAAGAAAGAGAAAGAAAGGATGAAAGAAAAAGAAAAAAAGGGAGGGAGGGAAAGAAAGAAGGAAGGAAGGAAGGAAGGAAGGAAGGAAGGAAGGAAGGAAGGAAGGAAGGAAGGAAGGAGGGAAAGAGAAAGAAAGAAAAAGAAAGAAAGAAAAGAAAGAAAGAAAGAAAGAAAGAAAGAAAGAGAGAGAGAGAGAGAGAGAGAGAGAGGGAGGGAGGGAGGGAGGGAGGGAGGGAGGGAAAATAAAAAGAAAATGATGACTATTTGAATATTCTGAAGCCGAGTAAAATGTTTGAATGATCTAATACATAGTATACATAATATACTAGAAAAACATATTAGCACACTGACTAGAAGCAGTCTTTTCATGTCCTTATATGTGTCTATTATTTCACCTTGGATTTATTTTGTGCCATTTGCTGATCTCTATTATCAACCTTTAAACTCCTTGAGGATAATGCCCATTAAGCATCTTATTCATTTATAAGTGAGTTCTCATGGTTTATTAATTTTTAAAAATTAAATTTTGCGTCAATGGCTGTGGCATTATGGTAATGCAACACTCTATGATCTAGTCACATGGGAAGATTCGGGGTTCATGTCCTTAGGTCTCCCTGTGTATATTGAGCATTCATGTGTTCCCATGACGTGGGCTGGCCCAGGCTGGGGGGAGCATCATGGCATGAAAGTCCTGTTAGGGGTACCTCTCTCTCTCTCTCTTTTTATTCCTCATGGAAGAAATTAATAAAAACAAACTGAAAAAGGGTTTCAAATTCCAGAAATGTCATTTATTAGTCGTGCAAATATAGACAAGTTAGCTACTTCCCTGAACATCTTCTTCTTCATTTGTGAAATTTAGCTGGCACACTTGTTAGAGATAATGTAAATAACAGAGTAGCATTTCGCTCTATCTATAGTAAGCATTCAATGCATGTACCAGGTATTGGATAGTCACAGTGCCTAGCTCCTAGTAGGTGCTCCATTCATCCTTTCCAAAATAAATGTGATTACCTAAATGTCTTAGTTTGGGCTTCCCCAAGGGCATAGTTGGAGACAAGAAGGTAGTTCCACACATTTTTCTTTCCTGTGGGATTTAACTCTCCTGAACTTCTGGAACAAGCAAATTCCTGTGGATGTTAAAGAAGTCACGGGGCAAAAATACCTATAGGAGCCTCAGGGAGAGGCTTCACTGCAGTACACGTGGTTCTTTTCCCTGCTGTTGTGCTAAAATCACAGACAGGCTTAGTGGATACAGAGCATAACACAGAAAGTATTTGCTACAAAAAATAAAACATGACATTTGTGCTTCGATTTTCAAAACATAGGATAAATATCTGGAGGAAAAAAATTTTTCTGTTTCCTATTGGTAATCCTCATGTCCATACAATTTGAGGTACTATTATATACTTTAAAAATTTGATTGAATTAAATTACATTAATCTACTGATAGTGTCCTACAGAACTCTAACAAATACATGCTGAAATTTTAGTGTAAAGGGCAGCATACTATTCTAAATTAGCTCAGCATTTAGTCCTTGTTGCAAAAACAATACTCATAATTTTATTATTTTTTCACTAATATATTAATATCTTTTTGGATTGCCTAAATATAATTCACTTGGTAAGAAATCAATACTAGGAATCTACAATACTATAGACTATAAAATAACTTTAAAGATTACATAAATGCTAATTTACAATAGCATTCTAGTGGGTTTATTATGAAAACTAGCAAATACCAAAATGTCATATTTTTAACAGAAAAAAATTACTGAAACTCTCACGTGAGAACAGGAGTTTTTAAATACCCCTTACGAGGTGATATCTCTTCTTTTTAGATATGTCCTAATACAAGAAGACTGTCCAAAGTTGTGTACATAGGAAAACTTTATTTTTAACTATGAACTTAAGCCTATTTAAGTTTCCTTTCCAAGTGAATTTTTTCATGTGAAAATATCAAATCATCATTATGAATTAATAGTGTCTTTTTTTGCACAATGTCAGTGAGTTTTCATAATGGAATACCTAAACATAGCAGTTCTATACCATAACACTATTTTCTTAAAAACAAATTTCCTGAGATGGAATCTTGGTTTTTCCTGCACAGTAGACCTGTACTGGGAGAAGAGAAAATACAATCCCCTGTTATCTTGCAAGAAAAAGTGAAGTTGTTAGAAGGCATGCCAAATGTATAGTGTTATTCTTAAACAGAAAGTTGAAATATAATGTTTAGAAAAACAGTTTCAGCAATATAGTACAATATTATCTCTTGCAAAAACATGTACAATTTCAAAAGCAAGACTTTGCAAGATAATAACCTTTTTGTCTGAACTTCAGAACTATATCTCTGCATTTTGTGGTTGATTGTTGGTTTTCTCCTTTAGTTTTATTTAAGAATCAGGTTACCAGATAAATCATTGAGCCAAGAATGAATTTGAAATTAGGATCCCAGAAGACTTTTTAATATCATCCACAATTTCTCCCTGAAACTCTTAATAGTAATTGTATTTAGTTTATGCAAACACTGAGAGGGAACATACTTAAAGAAATTTTAAAGAAGTAGGTTTAGAATAATAAATATAGATGATACCAAGATCCTCATTTTTATGTTATTTGAATATAAGAAATAGCTGCTTTCTTTTTTTCCAAGTTTATCTTCATACAAAATAAAAATGCAGATACAAATACACATTAATATGATAAAGAGTGTGTGTAACATTTGAATGCTTCTGTGTAAACTAACACTAATATGTAATATCTATTGGGGTGTGGTTAATTCAAAAGGCTAGTAAACATGAAACTGATGCATTTTTACTCATAAAATTATTATGGATGCTATGTAATAGACTACTTACCTAACTGTCTTGTTTTTCTGTTAATTGAATAGTTAGGCTAGAGAAAGCTCAAACACATTTTTGTGGTTCAGTTGCATCAGTTAGGTGCATTAATGGGAAAATACTTTCAAGTCAAGCTTAGGGAGAAGGGGTACAATTTTTTTTAGGTTTACTTTATTTATTTATTGATTGATTGATTGCCAGTATACTTGCCAGAGAGATGTAGACACACACACACACACACACACACACTCACACACAGAGAGAGAGAGAGAGAGAGAGAGAGAGAGAGAGAGATGGAGAAAGCACTTCCCCCCATGAGTTGTGGACCCACTGCCATCCTTTCTCCTCCATTTCTACATTCTGTGGGATTTGGGGCACACATGCACACATGACCAGCATAGCACATTTTTGAAGATGTTGGGGCCAGAACTCCTGATTGGCTATGAGAAATCAGGTTCCCTTAACCACCAAGCCATAGGGGGAGTGGTAAGTACAATTTCTAATTACTCAGTTTAATAAGAAAAGGTATGTCTTAAACTTAAAAGAGATTTGGAAACAAGCAAGAGAAGATTTAGAGTGTCCAGCTGCATTTCTAGGTAGAAACTAAACTGGATGATCTTCAACGTGTGCATTCAAAACATCGTGTTGTATACCAATGATTACCACAATTATTATTTTGATTCTACCTATAGTAAGTGCTGTCTCTGAGCCTACTTTGCAAGCTCTTATCATCTAGTTTGGGATATTGGACTTGCATAACCATGGTTCACAACTCAACAATACATGGAGCTGACACTTAGCCTAATAAGTTTTACATTACAGACATTACAGCTTATCTTCGTTCAGAGAAAATGGTGCAAATTTTGTGGGAAACAATACTTAAGGATTGTTTGAAATATGTATATGAAATTTATGGTGATGGACTTATATTACATTTTTTTCATATTTTTTGTTTAGATTTTTGCCATAGGGTGCATCTGTGCTAGAGAGGTAGAGAGAAAGTGAGAAGTCCCCAAAGGACATGACCACACTCTCATCACTTCATCTCTATTCTCTTCTTGGGATTTTGGGCATACATGTACATGCACCTGGTGTAATTTTCAAGTCACCAAGTCTGGGACTCAAACTATGGCCAACCATGTGGGAGTCCAGTGTCTTAACCACCACACCACCTGCTGGCCCCAAGTTAGTTTTTTTTTTTTTTTTTTTTTTTTTTTTTTTTAAGGAGGTAGAGATTATTTGTTTCCCTCCTCTACTTTACCATCCCCAATTCATGCTACATGTCAAGAAAAAATGACCTCATTTTTATTTTAGTGTCAACTTTAACTTGGAAAACTATTACCATGCTATTACTAGACTACCTATATGTTTATGCTTAGTTCATTGCAAGTTCCTCTAATTTGAGATTATATCCCATCACCTGTCTCAATGTATGTTATAGAATTGCTAATTAATAACATTTACTTCAAAGAATAAAAAAGGCAAAAACATCATCAAACCTTTTAAGTGGATGTTATACAATTTTGAAGATAAGTTTTTATTTGTCTAATTTATGTATTTTTCTTGGAATTTTTTGAGTATTTTATTATTCATACTGAATTTTTTATGTGATGGATAAGTGGATGCCTACAGTTTAATTTTCACTGAATATTCTCTAAACATTCCCCAGTGACCCAAGTGGCTCAGAAAGTTTTGAGCGACTTGGAATATTAATAGTTTCCCTTTGTTGGACTTTAATTTACTTCCATTTTCTTGTTCTTTTGAAATTGGTGTTGATTAATTTCATTTTTCTTCTTTTTTTCTTTCAGTTTATCCTAGTGTTCATTTTCTATTCTTTTGTTATTCTTTTCTGTATTTATTTATTTTGTTCTAGGGCATGTGGGCTCACTGGAAAGAAAGAGAGACAGAGAGAGAAGGAAAGTGAGAAAGCATCCTTCAGAGAATGACCATGCCCAATCCCTTTTCTTCCTTTCTCTTCTTGGGAGTCTGGGCATGCATACACATGCACCTGGCATTGTTTTCAAGCTGTCAGTCTAGAACTCACACTACACAGTCACCTTAATAACCACACCGCTGTTTGACCCTCTTGTTTATATTTCTTACAATGAACTTTAATTGTTCCTCCACAAGGAGTGGTGCTGAGACCTTAATATAACATCTGAAGATTTTGGATTATGAGAGTATCTGAAAATTACAAGTACTCATATCCTAGAGTTAAAGGGTGAATATGCATCCTGTACTATAGGTAACTTTTTTTGCAAAATGAAAAATCTCACCTCTTTAAAATTTCAGGAGTGTTACCATTGCAAAATTGTACAGGATCTCGAAATTTACTATTATTACATACCTGTTTCACTTGGGAGGTGGAGAAGAGCTGGAGAAGATGCCCAAAGGTTGAAAGTATGACTTCTTTTGTTGTGGGGGTTTAGAAATTACTTAGAATATGATAGAAGACAAGACAGCTAGGAATTTTTTTTCTTTTTTTTTTTTTTTTTGGAGAGGTTTTTGCTATAGGGTGCGTGCGCTCTCCAGACAGACAGAGAGAGACAGAGAGACAGAAAGCGAGAAATCACCCCCCAGGGAGGATGGCCACACTGCAATCCCTTCTCCTCCATTCTGCTCTCGGGATCTTGGGCACACACGCACACACGCCTGGCGTGAGTTTAAGCCATCAGGTTCGGGACTCGAACCACGGTCGACAATGTGGAAGTCCAGCGACATAGCCATTATGCTAACTGCTGGTCCCGACAGCTAGGAATTTTAACATTAGTAGACTCAGATTGTTTTCCATTAATTACCAATGGCTAGTTCACTCCATAATATAGCCTGCATTATCCAATGAGTCAATATAAGTGATATGTGACAGTAATGTAAGGCAAGAAGCATACATTTTGAGGTATCTTAAATAGACCACTAAGATCATGAAGGATTTATCTATGTTATGGAAGAATATTTACTTTTTGTATAAGTCAGCCAATCTTAAGGAAATTCTCAGGATATTAGGCACTATGCTACTGGCTTTGGATAATAAGAGAATAGGAGATAAATCTGGCATAACTTTTTAGAGCATTTTACTAGACAAATTTTGTGTTAAAATAGAAATATGCAATGTTAGCAATTTGATTACAAAATGTGTATAAATTTTAAGCATAAAGCAGGTAACTGTGAAAACAGGCTGCTTTAAGTTATATTCTTAGACTTTGGGTTGTATATATCTATTCTCTTTGTAAAGGGGCATTTGGTAAAAAAAAAATTAAAACACTTTAGTTAGCTGATGGCCTTCTAATGAAGCAATCGATTGCAAAAAAAAAAAATAGATCTAAATCCAAGAGAAGAAGAATGGAACAATCAGCACCAATGAAGCCTCTCCATATTTGCCAACACAGTCCTCAGCTCTCTCCCATTGTGGCGGAATTGCTGTGCTCACCAAGGAAGTGCTGGAAAATAGGTTAGAAAAAAGATGAGCCTGAATGATTGCCCTGAGATTTGTAGGCCCGCCCTGATGAATAAGGGGAGCTTTGAAACAGACAGTACGCTGTGCCCAAAATCTCTCTTACAATGGGAATAGGCTTTCTGCTCAGTACATAAACCAAAGCCCTTGAAAACAGGCATATTGTTGACATCCCTGAGCATGAAGGCACTGAAAATTTAAACATCTCTGAGAAAGAAGGAGAACTGAGAAACTGCTGGATAAACTGGTGACACGAAACAGAGTTCTGTGACCCACTCCTTACATATTGCAGATAAAAAATAAACCATAGATGACTTGTAATGAGTTCCTAATGGTTGGTAATTGAGAAATGATAAATAAAACGGAAATTACTCAAGTAAGACCAATCAATTACACATCAAAAATAATGGCATGCTGAATTGTTTCCCTTTATTACTGCCATAACTTGCGAAAAGCAAAAAGTGAATGAGAATATGTGCAAAATGCATGTAATTCTCAGTGTAACTACTTAAATGGAGCTATGTGGTTGTCTTCTGCAGTTTCTGTTTTTTTCCTGCCTTATACCTCAAGCAACTAGAAATTGATTATATAACAAAGTGTACTAAAGTGGGACATTTGCAAGGTGGTGCCATTCTATAATTAATTTTTTCTCCTTGTATACCCGCTTGTGCTTTGAATATTTGCATACTTTAGCACAATGAAGCATTCAACAGGTATTTCTCAGTGCCCTATTATGAGTCAGGGACCATGGTGGTCACTGAAAAACAGCATAATTAAGGCATGACTCTGCCCGCCAGTGAAAAGTAGTAAACTAAGGAGAAAAAATAGACATCAAAACTAAAACAGAATTTTAGATATTATAGCAACTGTAATGTAAAGCTCTTTTTTGAAAATGATAATTATAGTAATACCCTTGATTTGATTATTGCACACTGCATGCATATTTTGAAAAGCCATATAGTACACCCAAAAGATGTATAATTCGATGTAGAAAGTATAGAATAAAATGGTAAAAATGAAAAAATACAATATGCTTGGAAGTAAATAATTAACAGCACTTATCTCAGATGACTTGTCTGTGTAGGATGGGAAGGGGCCATTTAAAGTTTTTTTCTAGATCTTGCATCTTAAAGAGTGAAAAATATGAGGCTAGGAGAAAGGAAACTACTCATTTGCAGGATGATGTGCTAAAGTTTTTAACTTTTCCTTATTGCTCAATCCAACTATTCTTTTCTCATTGTTTATGGTAAATCATACCAACAAACAGATTGTTTGCTTTATTCTGAGACTTAACTATAACTCCTGTTATACAAGTTGTGTGTTATCAAATCAAACTAAAACTTATTAGCTCTGACTCTTGAAAAGTAGACAACGTATGCAATCTTGTCAATCACCTACGTCAGAAACAAGTCTCCCAAATCATAATTAAAAAACTTAAATGGAAAGATTGAGATGGAAAGTAGGTAAAATGTTTGACTTTCTTGTTTTATCCTGCCAAGGAAAATTACTTTTTCTTTCCTTTATTCTCTCCCTCTTTCTTTTCTTCCTTCTTTTCTTTCTCTATCTATCTATCTATCTATCTACATCTTTCCTTTTCTTTCTTAAAGAATCTAAACTCTTGGCCCAACTGATTTCATGGAGGTTAAGGCACTGGATCCCACATGGCCAGCTGCGCCATTCAAGTCCTGGACCCAGCAGCTTGAAAATCACACCAGGCATGTGTGCATGTGTGTCCCATATGCCAAGAGGAAACTAGAGGACATGGGATTGTGGTGTGGGTGCAATCATCCCTATGGAGTGATTTCTTACTTTCCCTCTCTGTCTCTCTCTGGCGAGCCCACATGCCCTCTAGAAAAACAAAACAAAACAAAACAAAAAAATAACTTCCTATACTGTATTTGGAGGTTCTTCCACTTTATAGCTTTTTCCAGATGGCAGAACCTACTTATTATCAACATTAAGTATGTGAAGTATTTGCTTTGCTTCCTTTGTAACCAATGCTTGAACATGTGAGCTGTACTCTGCCCATCAGAAATACTATTGACACTTCAATTTAAGGATGGTAGATGCAAATGCAGATACTGTGCAGAACCCATCCAGGCAGCAGGTGGCAGTAGCAGTGACAGTAGCCCCTCATTTGGCAGTTTCTATGATTATGTAAATAATGTCACTTGATGTTTTGAAGCAGAGGCTGAGGTTACTACAGATGTGGTCTTTTAACTTTCTCTGATTTCCACTTTGTGTCTCATATTTTTTTTTAAACAACCCTTTCGTCAACCTGTGCATTTCCCCAAATTTTTTAATCGAGTTTTTTGATGCTTATTACAGAAGAGTAGTTTCTGTCGGTTCTAAACAAAAACCAAAATGGCTTAAATTAGGGGATATCGGATAGTTGTTATAATTTGGAAATTTCCACATGCATGTAGGCCAAATATGTAAAGGAGTGGACCAGACAGGTCCTAAAACTTGGGCCAGCTATTTGTGCCTGGCAGGTAGATATTTCAGACTTTGTAAATTGTTTTAGACTTTATTTTCTGAGTTCACGCCTATGTTGCTGTCATTAATCTTTAATAGATCTTTTTTTAAAGGCCCTATTATGTCACATTTGTCCTAAAGAGGACAGAAGGAAAGTCATTTTTTTATCTATTAAAGGTTCACTTCTATCAGCCTTGGTAGTGGGAGCAATGGGAATTAGAACAAACAGATGCCAAAGTGACTAACTACTCCGATTAATATTTATTGAATTTCTACTATTTGTGAAGTACCATGTTAAATTAGTTATATAAATAAATCTCAATCGTTAGTCAACCCTGTGAGGATGGTACTATTATGTTTATTTATAGGTGATAAAACTTATAATTAAACACTTAAATAATATACCTAAAGCCAAATAGATATTAAGTGGAAGAGCCAATATTTAGAACTTCACATTCTTAGAAGGTACTAAGCCAGTGTACCAGTATACTTGCTGGAAAATATGCTCTGTCATCTTTGTCTTCCAGTCAGATTTTTCTTCTCATGTAAGCTCAGTCATGTTTGCTTGTTTTAGGAAGTTATCATTTTCTACCAATGGGAGATTTTTTTTTAGTAATATTGCAACAATTAAATTTTTTGATTGATTTTATTCAGTCAGTATAAAGTAGATGAGGTAAAATGCACATTTTCAAAAAATATCACTACTTTTAATTCCAGTGCGCACAAATAATACCTAATCAAATTTTAAACAATTGTTCTGGCCTATTTTGAGTGAAGCACAATAAACAGCTAAGTGAAGATTATTTTTAAAGTTTCTTCCTGTATAAAACTGATTCATTGATTGCATAAAGCTTAATGAATACTAATAATATCTCATGCAAAAACACTTTGTGTCCATGGTAAATATCTTATTAAAACTGAAGGAAAATGTGTTAAAGATATATTTCCTCTTCATAAAGCTACTTTATTTATTTTTTTTTTTTTTGGAGAGGTTTTTGCTATAGGGCGCGTGTGCTCGCCAGACAGACAGACATAGACAGAGAGACAGAAAGCGAGAAATCACCGCCCAGGGGGGATGGCCGCGCCGCAATCCTTCTCCTCCATTCTCCTCTTGGGATCTTGGGCACGCATGCAGACGCGCCTGGCGTGAGTTTTAAGCCACCGGGTCTGGGACGCGAACCACGGTCGACTACATGGGAGTCCAGTGACATAGCCATTACACTAACTGCTGGTCCCATAAAGCTACTTTATTGAGAAGATCTAGGGAATGGCATTTTTACCATCCAAATTCAATTATAGCCACATAGTCAATTTATTCATTCTTTCACAAGAAATTATATAGTAACCAAGTATTTTATTTTAATGATGGAAATGCAGACACATATTTCAAAAACTGAAAAAGCAAGGAAAACAGACACAAAGTACTGTAATAGGAAAAAAGTTTAAACCTGAAACAATTCATAAACCACCAGTAATGTACAGATATGCAAAAAAAAAAGTCTTGTCTTTCTGATGAGATGAACTCTGTGACCCACTGGTATTGAAGAACTGTCAGAAACCAGTGAGATGGCAACTGAGAAAAATGTCACAACACAGATGGAATCTCCCAGTGATTTTCTTAAGGGGATATTAAAATATTGGGATTGAGTGACTTAAACAGATCCCAAAGGAATATCAGTCTCTCAAAGTGAACATGCTTCTCTGTGATGGGCTTAGAAATACTAGTCTGTTTTAAATAAAATAATAACTCATAGACAGTTCTCCATTTGACCTCTGAGAAGATATGCTGGTGTGGCATGCAGAGTAAATTTAGTTTCATTTTTAATTTATTCCCAGATTTACCTTACTGCACATTGTTGATGTATATGTAGACAACGTGATGTATATGTTGACAACAAGTTGATAGGGCCAGCTCTGTGCAGAGATAAGGTGCTGCTTCAGAAAAACCAGATCCCACGTGGTGACTGGAGTTCTAGTCTCTACCTTGGCTGACCATTTAAAGGGTTGTTTTCATTGTCTCTTTGTTTACATTTAAAGGGTTGTTTTCCATTGTCAGTTTTACATACTTTGAATCGTGTATTAACTATAGTAGAAGGGCTTTGCTGTTGAACACCTTTCAGGCCCACTGCATTTGGGTGACAAGAGCAGGTACTAGTGTGGCATATCAAAACTTGTCTTCTCAGATATGTCACATAAATTAAAAGGTCTTGTGAACAGGAAGTATAAACAATTTTGAAGTCATGGAAAGGATAGCAGAATGTGTCTGCACATAACAATTAAGGAAATGGTTTGAGGGGACATGGATGGGAAGGGACATAAGTGTTCTGGTTCTTAAGGAAAATTTTAGCTTTTTAATTAAGACTGACCTAGTTCAAATACTCTCTGGCTCCCTGGATTGGGTATTTTGAAGTTTATAAAATCAATTGAGGCATCTTCACTTAGCTGCTCTTATTCACCGTAGGGGAAGATAGATAATCTCCTTCATGTAAATCAATGGCTTGGCAAAGTTTTTCAATTGTGGTGGGAGAAATAGGACTCCATGTGTCACTTACTGTCATACACCAAAAGGATAGCAAATTTCACCTGGATGTCTAAATTTACTTTTTGCTTGTTTGTTTTTTAAAGACAAGAGCCCTCCTGTCCACAGGATATCAACATTTGTTAATCTGGTAAAATGATGGCACAATCTGCCTTAATTTTAAAAAATAAAATTAGTCACCAACACCTAAAAGTCAGTGAGTTTTATTTAAATAAATAGTGATGTATGACCTATCTTGACAAACTGGTCAGTAGAGCAAAACTTAGATACTGCTCATGGGAACACACCAAAACCTCCCTATATCCCTTATCACTGTCCCGACATGGAAGCATATTGGTCAGTTCCCATTTATCACTATATTTCTACTGTTGTGAATGTGTCCAATTATGGAGGAACTTAGGAGAAAATAAAACATACCTGCTATGCATGCCGCTGTTAAGTGTTGGAAAATTGAACCATGAAGGCTATAATTTTAACTGGCTGCGGTAGTTGCTTTGGTAGCTTTTGTAAAAACTCATAGTGTGCGTGATGTATGAATATATATCTTAGCTATCACTATATCTATCTTGAGGGCTGAAATTGTTTCTCCTTTTTCATTTTTGCGGCTCCAATGTCTGTTCCAGTACTGGGTATAAATTAGGTGCAGGAAGAGTACTGTTGAGTAAATGCTTAGTAATTGTGCAGTGAGAACAAAGGGTGAATGAACCTAAGGGAGATATTACCAGTACGGTATGAACATGTTTTCAACTGGTGTGAGAAATTGGTTCAATTAGACAAAATGGTGGTATAGCAGTAACACAAATGGACCCTCATGGGAAAGGTCCTAGGTGTGTGTCCCACGGTCTCCCTATCATGCATGTGTGCCCATGATCTATGCCAGCTGAGACCGGGGTGGATCATGGGGTGAAGACCCTGTTGGGGATGCCTGTCCCTTTCCTTCTCTCATGGAAGAAATAGATGAATAAATTAAAAAAAGAAACAGTACTGGCAGATCATTAATGTATTTAACATTTTACCTTCTCTATCATGAACTTTTAATGGCAAACCGTCTCTTTAGAGAAAAGATAGCCCTCTCTAGGAGCCTGTATGGTATGAAGCTGGGCACACGTAAAACGTGGTGATGAATAACGATTTAGGACAAGGACAAGGGCAATTCCAAGGCCAAGGTGGAGGGAGGTCACTAGGAGACACAGAGTCCATTAAGAAATTCAAGTCCAGAAAAGACAATATAGTGAGAAACAGGATTTACAGTTGTTTTCCAGGAGGGAAGGCCCTAGGAAGAGTTTTATGGTTGAATTCTTTTTTTTTTTTTTCCCCTTGTCGTCCAAGGTTGTTTATACTGCATTTGAGAATACAAAATCTTAAAGGTACTACTCTAATCTGTACCTAATATGAAAATAAAGTGAAAATGAATTGAAGTCAGATTTCTAATGATACTCCTTGATTAGACATGAACAGAAAGCACGTTTCCTTGACTGAATTTATGAAAAACACTGATTTCTGTTATTACAATGGAAGATTCTCTGTTTTGATCTGACACACAATGATTAATTATCTTAGGTGGTAATGGAATACAAATAACAAATATTACCCAAATTACAGTGCTTCATATTTATTTCAATTATAGAGAATTCTAGCTGCGTATTTCCAGACATACTTAAGGAATATCTGGAATATCTTTTAAAATGTGTTATTCTCTTTTATTTACCAATATTTATAATCATTTTGGAAGAAAAGTTTCAACCATAGTTATATAATCTCTTATTAAACAAAAGAAATTTTCTACTATGGTGTAGAGATATAATGTTACTTTTCAAGAGTTATAGCCAAATAAGCTTGTTTTCAAATACGAGGCAAGGATAAGGAATTCTGTGTTCTTTTGCAGTTCCTTTATTGTGGCCCTCATCTACAAATGCTATAGCCTCTCTACTTAATCAATGTCCTTCCTTCAAAGAATTGATAGAGACCCCAAACAATACTAAGTACGAAAGGAATATTCCCTGACAAACAAATCAACATGTTTAGAATAAGGGAATGTTGATAAAACAAGAGCATATATAAACATAATCATGGATCACTTTCTGGTAGGGGTACTTTTTTTTCTTTTTTTCTTACTTTAAAAAAATTTGCAAGAGGCACATACACTTGCCAGACAGAGAGAGAGAGAGAGAGAGGAGGAGGAGGAGAGACAGAGACAGAGAAGGAGGGAAAGAGAGAAAGCACCCTCTATGAAGAATGGTCACACCATAATCCCATCTTCTCCATCTGTCCCTCCTTTCAGGATTTTTGGCACACACATACCATGTCTCCCTAGTATGTTTCTCAAGGTGCCAGTCCTCAGACTCAAACAGTGCAGTCAGCCCTGTGAGATCCAGTCGCCTTAATTACCACCCCATGGGCTGGCAGGTGGAAGTATTTCCTGAGGAATACATCATTGTGCAAATATCATAGTGTGTACATACAGAAAGCTAAGTTGTATAGCCTACTGTACACCAGGCCGTATGGCGTAGCCTATGGCTCCGAGGTACTGACCTGCGCAGCCTATCACTGTGCTGAGCACTGTAGGCAATTGTGACACAATGGCAGCTATCTGTGTATCCACACAAATGCAGAAAAGGTCCAGTAAAAATACCATATGAAAGATGAAAAAATAGAACATCTATACAGAGCACCTACTGAGTGGAGCTCGCAGGGCTGGAAGATACTCTGGATGGGTCAGCGAGTGAATGTGAGTAAATGGGAAGGCCCCGGGTATTACTGTATGCTTAGGGTACGCCAAATGTATTTGAAAATATTTTTCTTTGACAATAAATTTACTTTAGTTTACTGTAACCTTTTATAGCATTTCAATTTTTTTAGCTTTCTGATTCTTTTGTAATAAGACTTAGCCGAAAATGTAAACACATTGTACTGCTGTCCAAGATTATTTTCTTTCTTTACAGCTTTTATTCTGTAAACATGTTCTTTTTATTTTTTTAAGTTATTTTCCTTTATTTTCTGTTAAAGCCAAAGACACAAGTAAACACATTAACCTAGGCCTACACAGGGCCAGAATAATAATATCACAGTTTCTCAACTCCACATCGTGTCCCAGTGGAAGGGCCATGATGAAAAAAACATGAGTTTTAATCAAGCACAGGAGAAAATGATGCTATCAAGAGACATGGTGAATATGAGCTGTGTGAAGTTCTTACCAGAGTATCAGAGTTACTGTTATATAGGTTCACAGCAAGAAAAAAAAAAAAAATTAAAGTAGGAGTACACTCTAAGATAATGATTAAAAGCACGGCGAAGACACACACAGTAACAATTGCTTATTATCATGATTAGGTGTTACATACTACACACAATTGAATGCATACTATACTTTCTATGACTGGCAGTACAGCAGGTTGGTTTACATTAGTATTACCACAAACAGAGGAGTAATGCACTGCACTGTGATGTTACAATGACTACAATGTCACCAGGCAATAGGAAGTTCTTGGTTCTATTATAGTGTTAGGTGACCTGAGACCATATGCCGCCTATCATTTACTGAAATGTCATTATGCAGTTCATGACTGTTACTTATAAGTACGCATGTAGAGATTTAAAAATCCAGATTATATATTTGGTCATCGGAAAAGTCATGAAGTATTTTTCTGTTTTTCTTTGCAAAAACATGTCATGGCTTTTCTGATGACCCAATATGTATGACAATTAGCTATCAAAAACTCTGTATTTTACAGCCAAGATAAATGGCAAAATGAAAACCTCAGAGTCAGAAAGCCTTTCAGAAGGTAGGCATGAAACTGAACTCTAAACGAGTTTGTAGTAAGACACTTATAATCTGGGATTGTAAATATGTGTGGTGATTATTTTTTAGCTACATGAGGTTTTAGAATGTGCAGCCTATTTAGGATAGAAATTTCTCCTCATGTTACATATTTTCAGTTTCTTTCAATGCACTTTAAAAAGGTTAATTTCAGGACCAGCAGATGGCATTACAGTTACATCGCTGGACTCCCACATAGTTGACTGCAGTTCGAATCCCGGACTCGGTGGCTTAAAACACACTGGGTTCATGGGTTTTTGTGCCCCAAATCCCAAGAGGAGAATGGAAGAGAGGGACTGCAGTCTGGCCAGCCCCCTGGAGTGTGATTTCTCACTTTTTGTCTGTCTCTCTGACAAATGCACATGCCCTGTAGTAAAAATCTCTCTGTAACAAAAGTTAATGTCTCTTTGTGAAAATAAAGTTTCTTGAAATTCAATTCAAATAATAGTTTCTAAAATAAGCTGCAGTGTGAAAATGTCCTTTGCCTTTATACTTTTCAGGTTGAAGTGATTTATAGTATCTGTTTCTATGATTTAGTTCCTTTTCTTAGGATAGTACCTGACATGAATGACTCTCATAACTCCTCATTCCTTTATATTACATCTCACCTAAAATAATTAAGGAGATCAGACTTCTAGTGTCCAGTTTCTCATGTGGAAAGTGTGGAAGTTGGTACTCTGTCCTAATAATAAGTAAAAAGCTGGACAGACTGAAATATCTATTTTTTTTATAAGCATAAGAGAGAGAAGGATATGAGGCAAACTATTCTTTTTACAATAGAAGAGACAGAGAGGTGAATACATGGATTTCTGGACTCGTGAGCTGAAAACCTTAGCCACAGGAATAAGCACAGGGCAGAAAAATCTGAACTATAATTGAAAACTTGCTGGACTCAGTATGGACACCTATCAGGGTTGAAAACCATTGGGAACCTGACTCATAGGGAACCCCACAACATTTTGTGAATTCTACCTTCGGAAGCTCAACCGGATTCTCAGAGTAATTTTACCCTTGATTCCAGCAGACAGAGGGGGAAAAACATCATTTAGGACATACCAGAGTATTTTCTTCTTCTTAACACAGCCTTTTGCTATGGTTAATAATTTCCCCGAAGTTCACATGTTGAGTATTTAAATCTCTAATGCAGCACTGAGAGGTGGAACCTTTCAGTGGTGATTAGGTCATGAGGGCTTTGCTCTCATAAATTAATTATTGCTGTTGTCGCAGGAGCAGATCTGTTATCACAATAGGGGCATCCTTACAACAGATGAGTTTGGTCCCCTTCTTGGTTTCTCTGCCTCTCTATGCACTTCTGTCTTGTCTTTATACCTTCCATCATAGGATGGCACAATGAGAAGACTCTTGCCATATATGGGCCTCTCAACCCTAAACTTTCAGATCTATATAAAGTCTCTTTTGTTTATGAATTACCCAGTACAAGTATTCCGTTGTAGCAGTAAAAGATAAAGGCATCTGACCATCAGGGTAACTAGTTAGCCAGTACCTAATCTGCTGGGTATATTATTAGAGTCTAACTAACCTGGAGGAAGGTAAATACCTAGCTCCAGACCCTGTAACTACCCTTTCCCCCAAGGGAGGACAAAAAAAGCTGAGGTACACTTGTGAAGTTCACAGTCATGAATCCTAGGCTCACTAAAGAAGGAAACCACAAGGTGGCAGATTAGGAGATGGCAGCCCCTGTGCCCTTACAGAAAAGGATATAGGCAGCTATCCATAAAACCAAAGAAGCTCTGAGAGGCCTCAGGGACCCACTAAGGAATCTATATATCATATATCAATACAGTGAAGCAATAAAAGAGAAAATATCCACATAAAAAGGATACCTAGTGAGACTGGCATACCCAAGGCACCAAAAGATGGCTAGAAGCTGTGAAGAAAGGTGGAGACTATAGAAATAAGCTATGTGGTGGGATCCATCATTGTCCCCGCCTGCCTGCTCCCTAGAGGACACTTGTATCTTCTGTCACTGAGGTCACCAACAGTCATTTCCACCAAGAAACCCCAGTGAGAGAGAGATTCAGCTCTAAACCACTCACAACCAAGAAATCTTCTATCAAAGAAAAGTCCAAGGCCTGAAGTCTTCACTGTTGAATTCTACCAAACCTGTAAAGAACTGATACTAACCTTCTCATTCTGTCTAAGATAAATAAAGGGACATGCTTCCAAACTTGTTTTGTAATTCCAGAATTATCCTGACACTAAAACCAGACAAAATGCAACAAGAAAAGAAAATTATAGGTCAATATCCTTGATGAACATAGATAAAGAAATCTCAAGAAAATATTAGCAAATTCAATAGCACATTAAAAGGATTATTCTCTATTGTTAAATGGGAGTTATTCCTGGATACAAAGATGATTCAACATATGCAAATGAATAAATATGATATACCACATTACTAGAAATGAACAAAAACTACATAATCATCTTAATAGATGTAGAAACAGCCTTCGAGAAAGTACAGTGTTCTTTTATATTAAACAATTCCTTTTTTAAGAATTATTTTATTTAATTTTATTTATTTATTTATTTGTTTATTTCAATTTGACCAGAAAGGGACAGAGAGAGAGAGCAAGCTGCCAGGTCCAGGACTCGAACCACAGTCGGCCATGTGGGAATTCAGCACCTTTAACCACCACACCACCTGCCGGCCCCTATAATAAATGCTTTCAACAAATTAGGTATAGGAGTAATTACATAATAAAGGTCATATATGCCAAGCCCACACCACATACCTAGTATTATACTCAATGGTGACAAGTTGAAAATTTTTCATCTAAGATCAGGAACAATATAAAAATGTACATTATCACAGTTCTATTCAACATAGAACTGGAAATAGTAGCCAGAGAAATTAGGGAAGAGAAAGAAATAAAAGGAATCCAAGTAGGAAATGAAGTAGTTTAAATGACCTCTGTTTGTTCTTATATAAGAAAACTATAAAGATCCTACCCAAAATAGAAGAAAAATGATAAATTCAACAGAATTGTAGCATTTCTAATCAACATAGAAAAATCAGTTGCATAGCTATACACTAATAACAAATCATCTGAAAGACAAATCAAGAAAATAATCTCATTTACAATAGCACCAAAAGGTAGTGAAATTACTTGGCAATAAATCTAAGTGAGGAGGTGAAAGATGTGTACACAGAAAACTATAAAATACTGATAAAAGAAAATGAAGACAGAAATTAATTAAAAGACATTCCTTACTCATGGAATGAAGTAGCTAATATTATTGAAATGTTAATGCTACCCAAAGTAATCTACAAATTTGATGCAACTGCTATTAAAATTTGAATGACCTTTTTAATAGGAATCTTAAAAAAATACAAAATTCGTATGAAACCATAAAAGACCCTGAATAGTCAAAGCAATCCTAAGCAAGAAGAATTAAGCTGGAGGCATCACACTACCTGATTTCAATAGTCTGGGAGTAGTGGTACATGTTGGTAGTTGTAGCTAGCTGGGAGACAGGAGAAGGAGATTCTCACATGGTGAAACCCTGTCGATGTAACTGAGAGATGAGAGGATATAGAAGCTTGGTAAATGGTTATAAACACTGGAGACAGTGTGACAAGAGGATAGAAGATGGGGGGCATGAGAGGAAAGGAATCAAGGAGAAAAATAGAGAGGCAAGACATTTGAGGGATACAGAAATGGAGGGTTATCTGTTGATGACAACATATATGATAACTTCAACTGGACTGGTGGGAAGTGTATTCATGTTGAGTAAATTCATTTTATAAGCTGTGGTAATGTACAGTGATTGAACGTATAAAATAAAATAAAACAATAATAAATTTTTAAACATAATAAAATGGAAAAACCCAGAAAAAAAATAATAACCTCTCTTGCTCTGTATATGTGTGGATGTATGTGTACATATACCTGTGTATGTGTGTTTGTGTGTGTATCTCTTAAATAAATCTTTTTTTTTTTTTTTTTTTGGAGAGGTTTTCACTATAGGGTGCATGTACTCGCCAGAAAGACACAGAGAGTCAGAGAGACAGAAAGCGAGAAATCACCCCCCAGGATGGATGGCCATGCCACAATCCCTTCTCCTTCATTTTCCTCTTGGGATCTTGGGCACGCATGCACATGTGCCCGGCATGAGTTTAAGCTACCAGGTCTGGGACTCAAACCATGGTCAACTACATGAGAGTCCAGTGACATAGCCATTATGTTAACTGCTGGTCCCTTAAAGAAATCTTTAAAAATGAAAGATGAATGATAACAAGTGTCAGTGAGTGTTATGGCTTGGATAATGACTTCTACAATAGGTCATGTATTTGAACATGGTCTCCAGTGTGGAGTTTGAGAGGTGAGGTCTAGTAAGCAATAATTAGATCATGGAATCTAGATGTGGCCAAATAAGCAGTGACTGGGTCATGGAGGCAACACTCTCATGAATAGATTAATAATGTCTTGGGAGGCCCAGGGAGCTCCATCTCTCCTGAAAAAGGATTAGTTCTCTTGAGAGCAGGTTATTATAAACAACAGAGCTGCCCACACTTTTCTCTCTCTCTGAATGTGCCCACAATCCTCTCTGATTCAGTTCTGTTGCAGGTGGGCCTAATACCAGGCTTATACCTTTGCAGCCACCAAACTGAGTGAAATAAATTTTTTTGTTTATAATTCACCCAGTCTCAGGTATTTCTGCTAACAATCCAATAACAGACTACGGCAGTGAAGATGAGGAAAAAAGGAAATCCTTGCATACTGTGGGTGGGGATGCATTTTTTTTTTTTGCTTTATTTACTTATTTATTTATTTAATTACCTTTTTTAAATTTCATTTTCTTCTATACATTCAATCACATTATTTAGCTTACAAAGTGAATATTTCAAAGGGGAACTCTCTTACACTGCTGGGGGCATGTATATTAATATAGCCATTTATGGAAAAGATTATGGAGATTCTTCAAGATATTAAAACTAGAACTACTAAGAGCCAGCAAAAACAATATTGGATATATATCCAAATAGTATGAAATCAATATGTTGAAAAGATATCTATATCCCATGTTTATTGCAGCATCATTTACAGTAGCCAAGATATGGAAGGAATCTAAGTGTCCATCAAAAGATAAATGGATTTAAAAAAATGTTTCATATATACACACTGTGATATTATTCAGCTTTAGCAAAGAAGGAAATTCTGCCATTTGTGACAACATGAGTAGAAGTGGAAAACATTTTTTTTTCAGTTTAATAAACCAGTAGCAGAAAGATAAATACTGTATTATTTCATACACAACCTCAAAAAGTCAAAGCCAAAGAAAAAATAAAATGATAGTTTCTAGATGCTAAGAAGTAGAAAAATTAGGAAGATGTAGTCAAAGAAACAGAATTTTAGGGACCAGCAGTTAACATAATGGCTATGTTGCTGGACTCTCATGTAGTCAACTGCGGTTCGAGTCCTGGACCTAGTGGCTTAAACTTACGCCAGGCACATGTGCATGCGTGCCCAAGATCCCGAGAGGAGAATAGAGGGGAAGGGATAGTGGCGTGGCCATCCCCACTTGGGGGTGATTTCTTGCTTTCTCTCTTTCTGTCTCTGTCTTTCTGGCGAGAGCAAGCACCCTATAGCAAAACCTCTAAAAAAAAAAGAAACACACAGAATTTTAATAGAAGGAAAGTTTAAGAGATGTTATTGTACATTGTGATTATTATAGTTAATATATTGTATTCTTGAAAATTGCAAAGAGTAGGTTTTTAAGTGTTCTCAACCCAAAAAGTAAGTATGTAAGATAGGTTATGCATACATTAAAATGCTTGATTTAGCCATTCAACAATTAATTTAAACATCAAAGTATCATGTTGTATACCAAAAATACATAAATTTTTTTATTTGTCAGTTTAAAATGTTTTAGACTGTCAATCAACTTGGGATAGATTCAAAAAGGATAAAAACAGCAAGGCAACTGAAACTTCTCAACTCCATCTCTTGGAAATATCAGAACTGAAGTCTAAGAATGTGAAGTGATTTGTCCAACCTAAACAAGAGAAACCACAAGTGAAAGCCTGTTCTTTTGAATAACAGAGTAGTCTCACATAATTCATGCTGGAGTATTATCTACCTTCTTCCTAACCCCTACCCACTGTAGGACTTTACTGTCTTTCTCTGACCTAGTTAAAAATAAGCAGCAAAGACACTTAAATAATCTAATCTTTTTGGGAAGTCAAGTTCCTCTAATTCCGTATTTCTCTCCTCATACACTTTAAAACTTCAGCTAGTAAGTGTTATGCCCTAAAACTGATTTGACTTGAGTATGAATTGCCAATTATATATTTGTCAATACAATGATTAATAATATCTTCAAAAATATTTTACATAATGTTTGAATACTTATATTGTTATTTTATATAAAGTATACATGCATATGGTTGTTTTATATAGATTGTACATGCATAAATGCTTTAAGTAATTACAAATGTGCACATAGTTTACTGCTATCATTATCATCATCATCATCATCATCATCATCATTTTCATCTAGGGAAATGTAAGCTAATAATGAGGCTCCATAGAAAGTTCAGGTGTTTATAGATATAAAAGAACTTTAAATACCCAAAGATTTAAAGTTCCTATTTATTACAATTATTATTATACATTCAGTCACTAGACATCATTTAGATTGTAGAGAGAATTGACTGAACATGAAATATAACTCAGATCAGGCCAGTTGAGAATACTATACACATTATCATCAACAGGTAATAAACCATTTCTGTGTCCTACAAATGTCTTACCTCTCTATTTTTCTCCCCAGTCTCCTTCCCTACACTCTTCCCCTCTCCCACCCTCCTTCCACTCTGTTCTCAGTATCCATGACTATTTTCAATGCTTTTATGCCCTCTAATCTTTCAGTCTCTACCATAGAGGGTACATAATTGGTATATGTTAAGTGGAGAAATATAATGTCTCTTTTTCATAGTCTGACTTGCTTCACTCAGCAATAAATCTTCCATATTAATCCGCTTTTTTTTTTTTTTGAGAGGTTTTTGTTATAGGGCACATGTGTTCACCAGAAAAGTAGAGAGAGACAGAGAGACAGAAAGCGAGAAATCACCCCCCCCCCCCCCCCGGGGGTATGGCCATGCCGCAATCCCTTCTCCTCCATTCTCTTTTCATGATCTTGAGCACGCATGCACATGTGCCTGGTGTGAGTTTAAGCCACCAGGTCCGGAACTTGAACCATGATCCACTACATGAGAGTCCAATGACATAGCCATTATGTAACTGCTGGTCTTTTTTTTTTTTTTTTTTTTTTTTTTTTTTTAGAGAGAGAGTTTTTGCTACAGGGCATGTGTACTTTCTGGAGATATAAAAGAACTTTATAGAAACAAGAAATCACCTGAGAGGGGGAATGGCCATGCTGCAATCCCTGCTCATCCATTCTCCTCTTGAGATTTTTAGTCTGCATGCTCATGCTCCTGGCATGAGTTTAAGCTATGAGGTCTGAGACTTGAACCATGGTGGACTATATGGAAGTCCAGTGATGTAACCGTTACACCAACTGTTGGCCCCCATGCACGACAACTTTCTATCAGAGTCTTTTTTTTTTTTTTATGGCTGAATAGTATTCCGTGGAGTATATGTGCCACACTTTTTCAATCCGTTCATCTGTTAGTACAAGTTTTGATTTTTAAATGATTAACTTCCATCTGAAGGTATATTTTAATAGCAAATTAATTAATATATTGGACATGTTTTTCTTTATTTATTAAAGTGAAAAGAGCAGAATTCTCAGAGGATTGATTCAAATAATCAAGTTATATTGCCTAGATACACATTTATTTTGCTTGGGAAAAATAATAGCAGTAAATATTAATTACGTGTTGAGGACTACATACAAAATATTTATGATTTGATTGCTGTCTTGAAAATGATCACCTTAAACTATTTCAAACTATTGCCTTGTGTGTAAAGTAAAATGTCTGAATTTTTTTTTTTCATTTTAAACTGACAAAATGTCTAACCTGAATTTCTTTCTACTATCTATTTTCTGCTGAGTTTGTCAGCTATTTATAGATGTGATTAAAGCGACTAGAAATGTATCCATGGACTTATTTTGTTCAGTCTGTACTAAAAAATAGTTAAGTAATTTATACTTTAATTTATAAAATGTTAGATTCTGCAATCATGTTACCTTTTTAATTGTTGATATAATCAATGTTTTATTAGAATATTAATATTAGACATTAAAATGGTACTATATTTTATAAATATATAGTTGGGTGTTGTTGAAATATTATCCATTGTATCCAAATGCAAAAGGATTTAGCTTTTGCAAAATGTATGCATCCTTGCAGGATGTGATTAATGCCTGCTATTTCCAGGGGTGTAATTTCGGGAGCAATTTTCTATAAAACTACTTAAACGGTTACCTTGTAAATTTGAGATCATTTGGCACCATATTCATTTAAACAAATTGCTGTGCTAATAACAATTCCTCCTTCTAAATGCTTTTTAAAGAATTAGCGAATCTGTGCCTCTCACCAACTTCTAATACCTAAGACTTGACCACCAGTTGTCCATCTACGTGCAGGGAATATCATTTGCTTAACACTTCTTGGTACTGGTCTTTATCCATGATGCTAAAAATAGCTAACATGGATTGAAACCAAATTTATAGGAAATGTCCTCAAGGAGAAGAACAAAATTTCAAGGCTAAAATGGCTATATTCTTTTAACCAAGCAACATGAATTAAATAGATTATTTCTTTGTTCCTCATTATTAATCACGAGGACTTTACTATGTTCAAGATACTAACAGCTTAATCATATTTGAGGATGCATACTGTTAAGATTCTACATGCAACAAAATGAATTAGCAGAGTCTCTTGAAGGATGACAATAGTGGAGAAAGGTATGAATAGCAGAGTTAGAAAAATCAAGGAATTGGTGATATAGGAGACAACATTAAAACCATGTCTTTAAGCAACATTATATAGATGAAAAGTGGAATTATATTTAGGATGAGAAGGGTTGAGATTTACATGTTCCTTACAGCATGAGGAAGGACAGCATGTATGACACATACACACACAGGCAGGTTTTGAAATTTTTTCACTTTTATTTTTTAATTCTGAGTTAAGAATATTATTTACTAGGTAGTGGCTTACCTTAAGGGATTGTGAGTAGCAGAAAAACTTGAACAGAGGTGAGTATTAGTTATCATACCTGTGTATGCATAGAATAATTCAGAATAGAAAAAAAAACCGTCTGTAAGTGTGAAGATTAAAATAAGATGAAGACACTAAGAATAGAAAGAATATTTTCAAGAGAAAGTCTGAAGTATTGATTGGACTTAGAATCAGAAATTAGAAGTACATGAAAAGGGGGTGTCTTTATGACTTTGAAGATTTGTAGTCTGATACACAGCAATATAACAGAAATAAGCAGTTGTTTGGAGATATACTTCAGATTCTAAGTATTTTGAATATGACATCTGGCAGATGTGCTAATAGGAAGTTAGAGATATGAAAAGTGCAGCTTTTGTGAAAAGTCAGGGCTGACAGCAAACATACATGAAAAATTCTGAGACAGTGGGTGACATGAGATCATGGGATTGCTTGAATTTATTGAAGGTATTTGAAAAAACAAAAATAGTCAAAGAATGATATATGTAAAAATGGAAGTGTTGAAAAATAAAATGAAAGAGAAAATAATAAAAATAAAGCTAAAGAATTTCTAAAAAAGTAAAATGATGGTGGGAAGGCAGCAGAGTGAGAAGAGCTAGAATGCTTCACCTCTTTGAATATTTGAAAAGACTTACCCTTTGTGGGAGTTCAGTCCAATTGAAAATCTGCTAAAAAAAATGGCTCTATCCTTAGAAATAACAAATGATCTAAAAATATATATTTTCTATTCCATACTATGTGATTTATACATTTTTGAAACTTCATGAATGGGTTCTAGATTAAGACGACTTTTTTTTTTTAGAGAGAGAGAGATTTTTGCTATAGGGTACGTGCACTTGTCAGAGAGACAGACAGAAAGTGAGAAATCACCCCTCAGGGGTGTCCTACATTCTCCTCTTGGGTTTTGGGCATCTATGTACTTGAACCCAGCATGAGTTTCAAGCCACCAGGTCCAGGACTCAAATCTCAGTCGGCCATGTGAGAGTCCAGTGACGTAACCACTACACATCTACTGGCCCCAGTTGAGACCACTTTTAAAGAAAAAGATAATATTCAATAACAATTCCAATAAGTTTCAAAGACTAACTTCAGGCTAAGTTTATACAATGAAATATAAACCCCTCTTCTTTGATCCTATGTCACCAACAATAATTGACTTTCTATTTCAGACTTATTTGTAATTCATCTAAGCAATGAATACAGGATGGAAATATGTATGAGTGGAATGGCTAGTGGTTGGATTTAAACCCAGTCTCAGGAAAATCTCATTCCTTAGCTAATGACTACATGGTTAAAATAGACAAGAATAAAAACATTACCTTCCAAGAACATTACCTTCCATAGAAATTGGAGGAAGTACTATATAAAAATATATATATAGTCACCAAAAGTAATGGGATTTATACCTTCAACAACATTTTTTTTTCTGTTGTTGTTGCCTTCTGGTTTTGCTATATATAGGGTGTGCGTGCTTGAGAGAGAGAGAGAGAGAAAGAGAGAGGGAGGAAGAGACAGAGAGAGACAGAGAAAAGAGAAGTGAGATATCATCAACTGGGGGCATGGCCACGCCACAATCTCTTCTCCTCCACTCTTCTTTAGGGATTTCATGCATGCACACACACACATACACAACTTGATTTTTAAGCCACCGGTTCCAGGACTAGAACTATGAACCTGTCCATGTGGGATCCAGTGCCTTAACCTTGATGCCACCTGCTGTCCCAGGTTTCAACAATATTTTAAAATGAATTGTGCTATTTTCTCTTTTACTCAACATTCCCTTTTCATAGAAAGTTTCTGGATTATCATCTTGGTTAATATCTCTGTTTTAGGGCAGTTTTCAGAGTAAAAATCTGAAAGAAGGATTTATGAGCAAATGATTAAGAAAATACTGGGACCAGCAGATGACGTAATGATATATTGTTAGGATCCCACGTGTCCAACCGCTGTCTGAGTCCCAGACCTGGAGGCTTGAAACTCACACAGGGTGCATGTGCGTGTGTGCCTAAAATCCCCAAAGGAGAATGAAAAAGAAATTGTGGTCTGGTGATCCCCTCTGGGAGGAATGATTTCTTACTTTCTGTTTCTCTGTTTCTTTGGCGAACACACGTGCCCTATTGCCAAAATCTCTAAACAAAAAGAAAGTACTTCCACATGAAACTTTTAATGAAGTGAGGAAAGCAGGGCAAAAAAGGGAAAGAAAAAACAAAACAAAACAAAAAACAAGAATAAGAAAGAATGTCAGCCAAAGTTTGTCCCAACTGAAGGCAAGACTAGGATAGTAATATCCTATATTTGCACAGGCCTCTAAAGACTATGGGGATGGGAAAACTCTCAGGTATCATTCACAAAGCTTGTAGGTCAGTCTTGCAAAGCATCATGTGTTATACCCTCTCACTGTCTGGTTCCGTGTTCCATTTCCTCTGTATGTTATGTGTCTTTGTTTTGGTCTAGTTATTAGTATTTATTGTTTGTTTTATTAATTTTATAATAATGCTCCTTGTTTTAGATTTTTTCATGTTTCTTTTCTTCATGTTTTACTGAGCTTCCTGGATGTTTGAGTTTATAGTTTAAATCAAATGTGGAAAAAATGTTCAGCCATTATTTTTCTATTATCTTTACTGCCCTTGTCCCTATTCCTTTCAGAATTCAAATTACACATAGATTAGGCTACTTATAGTTTTCTTGTAGTTTATTTTGTATGAATTTTAGTGCTATGTCTTCAAGTGCTCAAATCTCTTATCCAATAATGTCTGTTTTGCCATCAATTTGGTCATGTGGGTTTCTCATTTCATACGTTTTAGTTTTCACATCAAGATGGTCAAATTTGATTTTTGCTATAACTTTTATGTCTCTTACTGTTTAGATATATAAAATATTACACCAAACTCAAAAACCTGTTCATTGTAAAAGAAGCAATACAGTGAAGAGAAAACCCATAAGTTGAAAGAATAGATTTGTAAACCATACATTTGATAAAGAGTAAGTTTCCAAAATATGTCAAAAACTCAAATAAATCAAGTAAACAAATAATCCAACCTGAAATAATAGACGAAGAACCTGATCAAACATTTCTCAAAAAAAAAAAAAAATGGCAAGCAAATGACCCAGAGGTTTATGTATTTATTTTTTTAAAGAATTATTTATTTTAGTTTTATTTACTCATTCATTTATTTTAATTTGACCAGAGAGAGACACAAAGAAAGGGAGAGGGAAAGTGGGAAAGCAAGCCACCATGTCCAGGACTCAAACCGTGGCCAGCCATGTGTGAATGTCAACACCTTAACTACCATGCCAGCTGCTGGCCCCCAACCTAGAGATTTATTAAAAAATACTCAACATTCCTAGTTACCAGGGTAATACAAATTAAAACTACAATGAGATATAACCACAAATATTTCGAAATAGCTATTATCAAAATAAAGAATAAGTTTCTGTGACTGAAACTGATTGACTAACAGTTGAACAAACACAAGAGATAGGTGTGGATGTCAGATGAGGTGTTTGTGGAGGAGTGGGGCCTAACGAAAGACATTTAAAGAAGGGTACAGAGGTAGAGCATTGACGGGATGGGGAGGTGTGGTGTTACCTGTTGAAGATATTTCGTCCAACAGGTTGGGGAGAAATGTTCACATATCGAAATGGTCTCATTGTAAGCCAAGCAATATGATTGAAAGTATATACAAATAATAATAATAATAATAAATAATGTGAAAAAATAAAAAAAAGAATAAGTTTTGATGAGGAAGAGGAAAAAAGGGAAACTTGCACATTTTGGTTGAAATGTAAATTAGCATAGCCACTATGGAAAACAATATGGAAGTTCCTCAAAAATTAAAAATAAAAACTGCCATATGATCCAGCAGTCTCACTACTGAGTATATATCCCAAAGATATGAAATTAATAAGTTGAAGAGATATCTGCTCTCCTTTGCTTATTGCAGCATTATTCACATTATTCAAGTAACCAAAGTATGAAATTAATGTAAGTGTTAATGAATGAATGAATTGATGAAAATATAGTTATGCCAATGGACATCAAAAAGTATGGGAAATAGGGAACCAGCAGTTAGCGTAATGGCTATGTCGCTGGACTCCCACGTAGTCGACTGCGGTTCGCGTCTCGGACCCGGTGGCTTACAACTCACGCCGGGCACGTGTGCGTGCGTGCCCAAGATCCCGAGAGAAGAATGGAGGAGAAGGGATTGCGGCGTGACCATCCCCCCTGGGGGGTGATTTCTCGCTTTCTGTCTCTATGTCTCTCTCTGTCTGTCTGGCGAGCGCACGCGCCCTATAGCGAAAAACCTCTCCAAAAAAAAAAAGTATGGGAAATAGAATTACAGTAAAACTTTATTTTGGTGAAAAAAATGATATCATTCCTTTTTAAAATAAAACTCATTTTCATAAACTTTTAAAGAATCTGTACATACACAGTAGAATACAATTAACTAAGGAGATAGATGATAATATTCATATACTATTTTATAATTTCATCCTTTTTCTTTGTTCCCACAAGTATTGAGAGGGAGATAGTAAGATCTTCAACTGTGCATTTGCCTTCTGCTCCTTCAGTCTGAGTAGTTTTTATTAAAGCTCTTATATTAGGTATGAACAATCAGGATTTTCATAAATTCCCAAAGCATTGTGTATTTTGAACTCTATTTTCTTTTTTCTTATATTATTACAGTCACACCAAATTTGTAAACTGAGCATTTGTATGGCATGCATTTTTAAATTCTTTTATATTTAACCATTTGTCCACTAATACTCAGCATAGAGTTGATCTTCTATTTAATTTAGATTAAAGTCTTGGGGCCAACAGGTGAAGTGTTAGTTGAGATGCTAGATTCTCACATGGCTAACCAAGGTTCCAGACCTGGCAGCTTGAAAATTAGGCATGTGTGCGTGGATGCCAAAATCCAGGAGAAAATGGAGGAGGAATTATTGTAGCATGGCCATCCCCTGGGGATGATTTCTCACTTCATCTCTCTGTGTCTCTCTCTAGTAAGCACATATACTCTATGGCAAAGTTTAAACAAACAAAAAACAATAACAAAAAACCCTCTCCCTTTAGATTGGAGTATATAACCCAGTTACATTTAATATAATTATTGATCTGACTGGTTTTAAATCTACCTGCTTTATATTCATCTTCTCTTTGCTTGATTAGTATTAGTATTTTAACATTCCATTTTCTCTTTACTCATCTATGTTAGCTATCTATCTATCTTTCTATATATCATCTATCTATCTATTTATGTGTTCCTAAATTCATTTCCTTGCTTTTACCATCCAGGTATTTTAGATCAAAACTTAACATTACTGAGCTTTCTTTTAGTTAACCTCTAAGCAGGCATTGAATCAATTTTTACCCTCCCGTATCTTTCAAATTCAGCATCAGTTAATTAAAAAAAGTGAATACTATTTTCAAGATCACCTCACTTCTTACATAATAAAGTTAATAGCTTCTTAACTAGTTTGAATTCCTGTTCATACATTCCAAGTTCATCAACTTTAGATTAAAAGTCTGATTGTAATGAAATAGAAGAACACTTCACACGTGATGATCAAAACATTTTAAGGACAAAGTGTTAAATGGATATGAGTTTAATGTAAATTAAAATGATAAATGTGGCAATGAGAAAAGATGGTTTGGGAGCTCATGTAACTAATTCAAAAGTAAACATGTCTAAGAAGTTTATTGTCTCTAACAACTAGAATGTAAGCAAATGTTATTAGCCTTAAATAAAAAACACACACTCACATGTACACCTAAGAACATTGGAGGATGTTGTTAAAGGGAGAGAGTCTTAAATTTTCATAGGAAATCACAGAACAAATAAAATAGACAATGATATGAAGAGCTTACTTAAAAGAGAGCTTCCAGGGCCTGAAATGGTGGAGTAAATTTTATGATGAATATCTGTTAAAATGATAGATATTAAGGATTCAGGTTACACAGTAATTTCTCTACTGTACAAAAAGCTAAGCAGGGGATTATGGTCCACTCTGTGGTTCAAGTTCCAGATGCAGCACCTTGAAAAAATGTGCCAAGCATGTGTGTCTTCTTGCCCAGAAGCCTGAAGGGAGAGAAAAATGGAACAGAAGGGATTATAGAATGATTGCAATGTGCCCATTGGAGGCATTTTCTCATTTTTTTCTCTTTCTTAATGTCTCTCTCCAGGGAGCATTCATACCCTCGGTGGGGGGGGGGGGGGGGAGACAGTTAGCAGGGCAAATAAAAGGGTGAGAAAAGCAGAATAAATGAATATAAGGATTATATACAAGGTTAATAAGAATGAAGAAAAAAGAAACCCAGTAGGTGAGCTATAGAACTCTTGACTCTCAGGGGAAAAGAAGATAGGACTTAGAGAAAGAGTTGCTGCTGAGTGAAGCAAGCCAGATATGAAAGAGGGACATCGTATTTCTCCACTTAATATATACCAACTGTCTGCACTTTGTGGTGGAAACTGATAGATTAGAGGACATAGAAGCATTGAAAATAGTTATGGATACTGGAGACAATGTGGGAAGAGGGTGGGAGAAGGAGAGAGTGTCAGGGAAGACATTAAGGAGAAAAACAGAGAACAAAGACATTTGTGGAATGCCAAAATGGATTATTATTTGTTGATGATAATGTGTTTTGTATCCTCAACTGGACAGGTGTGAAGTGTATTCATGTTGGGTAAATTCAATTTACAAGCTAAGTGTTGTATAGTAATTAAATGTATAAAATAAGTCAAAATAAAGTTTTAAAAAGGCAAAATAACCCTAATTTTAAAATAGAAGTCTTGGCAAAGGCTATCTTAACTAAGTTTTTGGTAGGTTAACAATATAACTAATAACTCATGTTGATATAGACTCAAATATCCTCTGATATGACATAATATCATCTTTGTGATAATCTCTCCTAAACATATTTACCATATGGTCAGCATAAACATATGGTCAGCATAAAACACCATAAAAACCCAATCAAAGGATGTTCTGCAAAATATCTAATCAATACTCTTGGAAACTTCAAGGTGATTTTTAAAGTGAAGGAAAGGAAGAGAAAAGAAGAAAAGAGAAGGAAGAGAGAAACTGTCATAACTCAGAGGAGACTGAGAAAGCATGAAGACTAAATTAATCATAGTATCCCAGATTGAATCCTCGAACAGAAAAATGACAGTAGTGGAAAACTAGAACTTTGAATCAAATTTAGAGTTTAGATAGTAGCCATATATCAATGTAATTTCTTAGTTCTAACAAATTCACCATGGTTAATATTAAGAGAAACTGATACACAGTAAGTCTCTTGATTATCCTTGTGTCTTTTCTGTTCATCTGAAATCATTACAAAATGAATAGTTTATTTTTAATTGCTAGAAATAAAGCATAGAAATTAAAAAAAAAATCAGCTTCAGTATTTTCACCCTCCTTTGCAGATATTTTGTTTATTCAGTTTCATGGTATATTGCATACGGTGAGTACTCAACTAGGTGGGAGAATTAATAAATGACTATAGAGGGACAGGTTTCCTACTATTTTATTAAGGCACTTTTCCTTGTGCCTCAATTCACTGGGTTCAATATCTAATTTTTTCTTCCCTAATGTGGGATAGCGAATGAGAGTTCTCAAAAGAAGTAATTTCTATAATAGGTTTGTTGAGAAATTTAAGGTCATTTCTATAAAGTGAAGGACATCAAAAATGCATAAATTGAAGACTAGCAGGAAAAAATACTGAAATGATTAAAGAAATCTTAAGCAACATGACATAGTAGCTATGAAAATATAAATGTCTTGTCATAAGTTTTGTCTTATAGGTTTTCAATAAGTCAGAGCATTTATTTTCAAATACTTTTTTCAAAAATTATATATGTATTAGCTAATTGTAGAAATTAAAAGATAATATTTGCAAATCTATTTTGATCTGAATTAATTAACAGCATTATTAAAATCAAGTTCCAAGTTAAATTCAAACATATTCATTCTCTCCCAAGATTGAAATATTCCTAGGGTATATTGACATTCTAAAATTTTAGATATGCTATATGTATTTATTGACACAAAATCAATCAGAGTAACAAAACACAAATTAGATATTGAATGAGAAATATCATTTGGCATTTCCAGTTGAAGTAGAAGGTAAACTTTTTTGCTCAACCTACTTAGATATTTATAAAAATTCTCTAATCCATGTCCATGTATAAGCCTATTAAAATGAGTCCAATTTCTTTTGCTTAAGGAGTATAAAAGTCTTAGAAGTGAACTAGTGATGGCACGTCTTTGAAGAACTTCCTTTTTTAATAATATTTATTTAATTTTATTTATTCATTCATTTATTTTAATTTGACCTACGATAGACACAAAGAGAGTGAGACGGAAAGTGAGAAAGCAAGCCACCAAGTCTGGGACTCCAACCATGGTTGGCCATGTGAGAATATCCAGCACCTTAACCACCACACCATCTGCTGGTTCCAAGATGCTTCTTTCTTAAATGCCCTTTCACTCTTTTCTGTCACGCCAGCACACCTAACCTACAAAATTCATGCAAGACTTACCTCTTCACAAACTTTACCTTTTTAATAGGCCTGGTAAAGTTAATTATTATTTCTTTGTTGTTCTATCATAGGTTTTCTTTACAAATATCTTCTACAATGATGTGGTCAGTCCTCAGGATTTTGAAAGAAATTGCATAAAACTACAAATTGGTTTGAATAGTATGGATGTATTAAGTCTTCTAACCCATTAATTAACATGTATTTGTGTCTCTTTTAATTTTATCAATATTATGTAGCTTTCATGTGCAATTACCTCTTTAGTTAAATTTATTCCTAGATATTTTATTCTTTTGGATATTATTATAAATGAGATTGTTTTCCTCATTCCTTTTCAGATAGTTCTTTGTTGGTATAGAAAACTGCAACTGATTCTTGTATGTTGATTTTGTATCCTGCAACTTTAATGAATTTATTTATTAATTCTCAAAGATTTTAGAAGTTTCTATATATAGGGGTATGTCACCTGAAAAAGGACATTTTACTTCTTTCTGATTTGAAAACTATTTATTTATCTTGCCTAATTACTCTGACTAGGACTTCCAGTACTATGTTAAATAGAAGTGAAGACAATGGCCATCATTGCTTTGTTCTCAGCAATGAAATATAAATGATCTAAATTTTATATGAAACCATAAAAGACCATACATAGCCAAATCAAGCTTGAAAAAGAACAAAGCTAAAAGCATCATATTTCCCAATTTTAAAATACAAGCTACAATAATCAAAACTCTATGGTAGTGGCTTAAAAACAGATATATACACCAATGCAAAAGAATAGAGAACACAGAAATAAATCCACATATATATGGTCAGGGTAAAATAAATAAGGCTGCTAAGAAGACACAATAAGGAACGATAGTTTATTCAACAAATGTTGAGGAAAACAGGACATCACATGCAAAAGAATGAAATTGGACTCTTATCTTACACTATACACAATAATCAACTCAAAATGTATTATACACATAAATTTTTAAAGAATTATTTATTTAATTTTATTATTATTATTATTACTAATTTGCTATCGGGTACTTGTACTTACCAGAGAGAGAGAGGGAGAGAGATAGAGAGAAGCTAACTGCCAGGTCTGGAACTTGAACCCTCCATTACCTGTTGGCCTCCTACACTTAAATTCCACCTAAAATAGTTGTAATCCTGTAGTGTTTGTCTTAATGTAATGGGCTCACAACTGCAAAAATGCCTAGAAGAAAATGAGGGGAAATTTTTATGGAAGTATCTTAGCAATGATTTCATGTATATTACACTACACACACTGGCAGCAAATCAAAAAATAAACGAGTGGGACTATATCAAGCTAAAGTCTCTGAAATAAAAGAGTAAAAAGGGGAACCAGCAGGTGGCATGGTGGTGAAGGTGCTGAACACTCCCACACAGCCGACCATGGTTTGAGTCCCGGACCTGGTGGCTTGCTTTCTCACTTTCTTTTTCTCTCTGGAAAAATTAAATAAATAAATAAATAAATAAAATTAAATAAATAATTATTAAAAAAATAAAAAATAAAAAATAATAAAATAAAAACCTTGAGGAATGGGTGAAAATATTTGCTAACCATAGGGATTACTTTAATTTACACAATTTCTAAGGAAATCCTATCATTAAATTATATAAAATAAAACAAAGTAAATAAGCCTAATAACATAATTAAAAATAACCTAAGGACTAGAGTAGACATTTTCTCCAAAAAGATATACAAATTCTCAACCCATAAGTAAAAAGATGCATGACTTCATTAATTATCAGGAAAATACAATTCAAAAGCAATCACACACTATCAAAGAAAAAGAAATGGGGGGGCACATATTGGTGAGGATGTAGAAAAATTATAACACTTGTGGGACCAGCAGTTAGCGTAATGGCTATGTCGCTGGACTCCCACGTAGTCGACCGCGGTTCGAGTCCCGGACCCGGCGGCTTAAACTCACGCCGGGCGCGTGTGCGTGCGTGCCCAAGATCCCGAGAGGAGAATGGAGGAGAAGGGATTGCGGCGTGGCCATCCCCCCTGGGGGGTGATTTCCTGCTTTCTATCTCTCTGTCTCTCTCTGTCTGTCTGGCGAGCGCACGCGCCCTATAGCAAAAACCTCTCCAAAAAAAAAAAAAGAAAAAAAAATTATAACACTTGTATACTGTTGGCAGGAATGCTATAGAAAACAGAAAATAAGTTCCTCAAAAAGTTAAAAATAGAAATACCTTATTATTCCACAATTCTACTTCTGGAAAGTTATTCAAAAGAATTGAAATCATGATCTTGAAGTAACATCTGCACTCCCATGCCTACCGAAACGTTATGCATGATAGCCAAGATTTGGAAACAAATTGAATATAGAATAAAAATGTGGATTATGCATACAATGAAATACGATTTAGCCTTTAAAAAGAAGAGAATTCTGTAGTATGTGATTACATGGATGAACCCTGATGACTTTATGCCCTGTACAATGAGCCCATTGTATTAAGACAATTACTAAGGATTCTATCTATATTAGGTATCTAAAAGAGTCAAATTTATAAAATCAAATAGTGAAATGGCAGTTACCAAGGGCTAAGAGTTACAGGAAAATGGAGAGTTACTAATAAATGCACATACACTTTCAGTCAAGCAAGATGAGCTAGAAGTCTTCTATTCAATACTGTACCTAATATTCTAAAATAGTGTACATTTTAAAATTTGTTGAGAGTAGATCTCATGTTAAGTGTTCTTCACATACACGCATAAAATAATATGGTCAAGCCTTTGATTCTTCTCTTTTGAATAGAGGCATTCATGCATCCCCAGCTGCCTGCAGTGTTGCCCGCTGAGGCTCAGAGCTGAGTTGCTGTCTGGTTTGTCATCTTCTTTTTCTTTTTTGGAGATGTTATGCTATAGGGTGCATGCACTTGCCAGAAAGAGAGACAGACAGAGATACAGAAATCAAGAAATCACCCCCCTCAGGGGAGATGGCCACGCCACAATCCCTTCTCCTCCATTCTCCTCTCAGGATCTTGGGCACGCATGTACATGCACCCGGCATGATTTTGAGCCACCAGGTGTGGGACTCGAACCGCGGTTGACTACATGGGATTCCAGTGACATAGCCATTACTCCAACTCCTGGTTCCTGGTTTGTCATCTTCTAAAGGAGGCTACTTCACCTGATTTACACACTCACATGGGTATGTTCACCATCCAATTTCTGGTCAATGTGGGAAGCTAAAGTCTTAGGTCTTGTCTCATTTAAAAAAAAAAAAAGAAAAGAAATAAACTAACGAAAATCAAAAAACACCTAATGAGACAACTTGGCACTAGAACTTCCCATAGACTCTGCCAAAGTCTTTATTGTAGCTGCATTATAGTTAAAATTTTCCTTCTGACCACTCCTGCTCCTCTATTCCCTTATAGGGACTATTTTATTTTTTAAATTTAATTTATTATTATTATTATTGTTATTATTTACATTTTTTCCACATTTTATTGATTCACAAAAAACCTTAAACTAAAACGAAGGATTATTTAGCCCTATTCAATAATGTTTCTGCATGAAAATCTCTGTTTTCTGGGTTTCCTACTCCAAGCCTCCTCCTAAACCCAAGCATCCAGTGATCTTGGGCTGCTTTCAGTATGAGAAATGGATCTATTGTTTATCTTGCTATTGTCATGGGTGATTTACATACCTCATTTTCTTCTTCGATGCTCTTAATAAGTCTGAAGGACAGTCTCTTCTAATATGTTAACTTCCAAAAGTTTTTCTATATTCAATGGATGGAGCATGTTTTAAGCTTCTAGGCTACGATTCATATCCACAATTAGTATTGTGTGTCTTCCTTGAACCATTAAAACTAGGCATACTCGGGAACCAGCAGTTAGCGTAATGGCTATGTCGCTGGACTCCCACATAGTTGACCGCGGTTTGCGTCCCGGACCCGGTGGCTTAAAACTCACACCGGGCGCATGTGCGTGCGTGCCCAAGATCCCGAGAGGAGAATGGAGGAGAAGGGATTGCTGTGTGGCCATCCCCCCTGGGGGGTGATTTCTCGCTTTCTGTCTCTCTGTCTCTGTCTGTCTGGCGAGCGCACACGCCCTATAGCGAAAAGCTCTCAAAAAAACCCCCAAAAAAACAAAAAACAAAACAAAAAAAAAACAACTAGGCATACTCCTCTCCTTCCTAGCCAGTATAATTGATAGGGAAGACTTTATACTCTCACCAATAAGACATCAATTGAATGAAAAATCTCTTGGCAAATCAGGTTATTAACTTCCTTGAAAATCTCACCAAATTTTTGAAATTGCGTTCTTCTTTGAACATAATTTGCTTCGCATAATCATGAACACTTTCAAATTATGTAATCCTACTTCTGTGTTATCTATTTTTGGTTACTAACATGTCATCATAAACCTTTTTTATCATACTTAGACTTCAACACTCTGGAGTAAATTTCTGGCCATCTCTTGAGTTATCTTCAGACAAATAGGAACCCAACACTGACGTTGATTTTCCAGTCATACTGTTGTCTTTCAATTGACAAAGTGGAGTATGCTGCCCTCTCTGCATGTTACTGAGAATGCAGTGTTGCCTTTACTTTTTCTCTGATGAATTATAATTAGGGAGACACATAGCACATTTCACATATTGCATGATTAATAATTTGTCCTTCAAAGAGCTTGTTAATATTGCATAAATTATAAATGCCAATATGCAACATGCACTGTTACCTACCTTCTTCCAGTTTTCTTTATTATCTGTTTTGTTTTTATGATTCTTGTATGCCTGTTCTTACTAGACCCAATTGCTCCTACATTTGCTAGATACAATGAAGTTAATATCTATGAAATTCCTTGGGAACCAGCAGTTAGCGTAATGGCTATGTCGCTGGACTCCCACGTAGTCGACCGCGGTTTGCGCCCCGGACCCAGTGGCTTAAAACTCACGCCGGGCGCGTGTGTGTGTGTGCCCAAGATCACGAGAGGAGAATGGAGGAGAAGAGATTGCGGCATGACCATTTCCCCTGGGGGGTGATTTCTCACTTTCTGTCTCTATGTCTCTCTGTCTGTCTGGCGAGCGCACATGGCCTATAGCAAAAAAACTCTCGAGAGGAGAAAAAAAAATAGCATCTATAAAATTCCTCAAAACTAAGCATATGAAAGTATGAACATTTATATCATTGATATTAGATTTTGAACTCTGGTATACCACATGTTGTTTAAAAGTAAGACCAATGCACTTTGCTATGGAGTATAGCCTTATCTTCATATCTGATCATTAAGAGGTTGAATCATTGAAATAGAAAAGCATCTGCAGGGGAAGGTCCACTTTTGGCCTGACTGTACAAAGGTCTCTGTGGTACTACTCCTCGGTGAAACTAGTAAGAATTAATTTTAAAATTAACTATTTAAAATTTCTAGAACTGGTCCTACAGACATACAGCAAAGCAAATGATTAAACTTTTATATTTATTTACTAAAAAATTGTTAAGACACGGAAGTTTCTGTTGTATCTTGACCAATACTCCTGTACTCCTTTTGCCCTCTTAGCGCAACAAGACAAACTTACTACAGAGAGGTAAAACCAAGATGCTTACGGGCCTTCAGGAGATGATTAAGTCATGAGGGCAGAGACTTCATAAATTAGATAATTGGCTTTGTAAAGAGGTGTAAGGAGATCTTCAATCCTTCTACTAAGTGGTCACAAGGATATAAGGTGCCTCTCTGAAGAAGAGGGTGAGCTCTTAGCAAAAGTTGAATCTGCCAGCACCTTAATCTTGGACTTCCCAGTCTGCAGAACTGTAAGCAATACATGCCTGTTGTCTAAATTACCCAGTCCAGAGTATTTTGTTATAGTGGCTTAAATGGTCTAAGACACAAACACACACATGCACACGCACACACACACACACACACACACACACACAATGAAGTTCAAACCACTCCCTTCCTAACAAACCATACTCCTTATGTTAAAAGGAACATAAGCTATAACCAAAAGCACCAATGGCCAAAATGGAAATATTTTCAGACAAAATTAAGTAGTACTAGATTTTAATCCAGAGTGTAAAATAAATATTTACAAGTTTATAATGATACACATAATTAAATATACAAATAATTAGAGGAGAATGTACTTGTGTTTCTCAGGTTTGAACCATATTATTAAGGAGAACTTTTTGTTGTTTTCTCCTTTCATTTGAGCTTGTCTGTAGAAGGCCAAGGAGTGCCAGTGTTGAGAGGTAAGAGAATATAATGCCTGAGAAATTATTTTGAGATCTAATTTTCTTTTTATTATTATTTAGTGAAATGAAGATTCTGAAACTAAATTAATAAGAGATATATTGTAAATAGAAAAAGCCAAGACTGATGAGAAATTTGAGTGTCAGAATAATATTTGACAAATTTTGTCATGGTGATAATGTTTCCTGTCACTATTTATAGTGACATTTTATTGTAAGCAATAACTCTTAAACCAAAACCACTATAACTCCCCTATCCTCACTTCCCTACCTGAATGGCATATAATCATTTGTCTAGAGCCAGTAATTCAGAAGTCAGTAACTTACCGCAAGTAGGCTAAATCAGCTAAGATCATCTTTTTTTTCCTTTACTCATTTCTTTCCATCTCTTCTTTCCTCTTCCAATACTTTCTCCTTCTCTCCCTAGTTCTTTTTCCTTTCATTCAACAGAATTTGTTTTCAACATTTAGAATCTATTAAGATAACTCATAAAAGAATGGATTTCTGCTTCTGGATGCACATAGGAAACTAGAAATTCTAGCTTCAACCCCTAACAAATTTACTCTTATACTATGTACTACTCTGTGGTTCACATATCATCAGCTGCAACAGCACCTGGGAATTTATTAAAAATACAGACTGGGATCCACTGCCAACCTACTAAATCAGATCTTCATTGTACCAAGATTCTCAGACAATTTCTGTGTACATTAGAGTTTGAGAGTTAAGTTGCTGCTGCCCCTCTTAAATTTGCTCCATTCTTTCATTTGATATAGTTTTCCCACCTCCCAACCCCCCACATGCAATATATATAATATTTTTCATTTACCTTCCCTTCTGACTCACACTGGCATTTGAGTTTGTCATCTGTGCTAAATGTTCAGTTAAGTGAAGACTCTCATCCTCTACCAATGTACTTAAGGACAAGTCTTCAAAAGTGCTAGAAAAGTTAACATTAGATACTCTTCAGAATTTAGTGTTTTTTTTTTATATTAATCTCCTTTATTGCTTTAGAGCCAAATGATTATTAGTATTTTGGCCACCATTCTGAGGATTCTGATAGACCACTAGAAAATGTTTAACTTAAAGTCACTGTGTACATATACAAGTATTAGTAATTTCTTAAAAATGCAAGATTGTTCTTGATTAATAAAAATGTTCAACAAAATATTCTTAGTGATTTTTGTTTGATTTCCATAGAGTGTTTTCACTCATTGGAGAGGAGAGAGACAGAGAAAGGGAAAGTAAGAAATCCTTCAGGAGGATGACCCTGCCATAATCCCTTCTCCTTTATTCACCTCTTGGGATTTTGCACATGCACACACATGTGCCTGGCATGATTTTCAAGTCACTGGTCTGAAACTGTAACAGTGGTCAGCAATGTGGGACTCCAGCCACCTTAAGTATCACACTATCTGCTGGCCTTTTAGTGCTATTATTTTTGGAGAGTTTTTCGCTATAGGGCGCATGCACGCGCCAGACAGACAGAGAGAGACAGAGAGACAGAAAGCGAGAAATCACCCCCCAGGGGGGATGGCCATGCTGCAATCCCTTCTCCTCCATTCTCCTCTCGGGATCTTGGGCACGCACGCACACGCGCCCAGTGTGAGTTTTAAGCCACCGGGTCCGGGACATGAACCGCGGTCTATTACGTGGGAGTCCAGTGACATAGCCATTACGCTAACTGTTGGTCCCATCTTTTAGTGCTATTTTTAATTGCAAGAGATATGTTCAGCCTACCTTAGTCTTACTCTTCTGGAATTCCTCATCTTGGTGCATGATCTCTTCTTGGAACAACATGACAACTTAGTGCACTTATTGATTGGCTGGCACTCATTGATTAATCATTTTTACTTTTGTGTTAATCTTTTTTCCACCCTTTTGACTATTTTAACCTATTAACATTCAGTTTTTTTCTTCTCTAATTCAATAATACTTTTTATTTACCGACATAGAATTTATTATAATCCTGTTATAAGTTTACATTTCTGCCTCTACATTTATAGAGGTAAGAACTCTGCCTTTGACTTGTTTTATAATAATTTGACATTAACTCAGAATTTGACATTGATTTCATGTCTTTTCCTAACACAAATCAGAGAGTTCAGGAATTTATAAACAATAGGTATATGTGTTATAATAAAAGAACATATAAATAAATGAAAAATTCCTTATTGGACACAGTTATATTTACTGATATTGATCATGCTTAATAAATATTTTATAATTTTCTTAACTTAGTAGTCATTACTTTTTATCCAGAACCCAAATGGCAGTGTCTATCTGGCCATTTGCAGAAAATCAGTAGTGTGCACTTGGGAAAGTGAATTTGGCAAACTTGGCTATCAAATACATAGGTTCTCGTTGACTTGTTTGAATCACTTGTAACATCTAGTTTTTTTATTTTCCAGTCTATAAAATGAGGAGTTTATACTACGTGAAATCAATTTCATTTTGCAACACTAGAGGTTTTTTGTTTGTTTGCTTTTTATCAGAGAATGTGTGTGTGTGATTCAGAAAGAGAGAGAACTCCCCACTGGAGTGTGGTCACACTGTAATTCCTTTTCCTCCATTTCTCCATTCCATTAGGATGTTGATCATGTGCACACACACACACACACACACACACACACATACACGGGAATTTTTTTTAAGCTTCCAGGACTGGGATTCAAACTGCAGTCAGCTATGTGGTATCTGGTTCTCTATGTATAGGGCTTAACTAACTCTACTTTAAGAGGCTGGCACTCTAACTTTTAAAAAGTTGTTCATTTATTTCTTCCATATAAGAGAGAGAGAAAGACAACTTTGACAAAATCCTCATGACATAACCCAGTCATGGGTTCTGGATTATGTCACACTTCAGTCAGCCCAGATCACAGTCACACATACAACATGCCAGGTGTACACAGAGAGGTCCCAGGAAGCAAGCCCAGGACCTTCCCTTTCAACCCAGTTTGGTTATTACTGCCAAATGTGACTGCTAGAGTTTTCAAACTTTAGGACATAATATCTCTGCATCAGTTTGCCATGAATGTTGAGTTATAAGGATAAAATGTGTGACTTAAATATTTTTTTGACTTAGAGTTCAAAGTTATCCCTTTCCCCAAAAGAGAAATTCAGAGGCAGGTTTACATCAGGGTTAAGGCCATGGATTTTTTAAATTTGATTTTTATTTTTAGAGGTTTTCCCTATAGGGTGCGTGCACTCGCCAGACAGACAGAGAGAGACATAGAGACAGAAAGTGAGAAATCACCCCCCAGGGGGGATGGTCACGCCACACAATCCCTTCTCCTCCATTCTCCTCTCGGGATCTTGGGCACGCACACACACGCGCCCGGCATGAGTTCTAAGCCACAGGGTCCGGGACACGAACCACAGTTGACAACATGGGAGTCAGCGACATAGCCATTACACTAACTGCTGATTCCCAAGGCCATGGATTTTGAACCGGAACTGAAACTGACTTTATCATCTATTATCTGTAAATTTAGACACAAAAATAAATCTTTCTGAGCCTAAGTTTGCTCATCTCTACAATGGGGAGAATAACAAAGCCTAATTTAAAAGGAATGTGACTCTCAAATGCATTAAAGTATGTGAAGCGCTTAACACAGTGCTTGGCACATGGTTAGAATTAGAGGAGTATTTGTTATTATTATCCTTATTAATGTTTGAAAATTTTTATATTAAGAAAGCACTTTTTTTCCCCCTGGAAATATCTTATTCTTGAGTTCTGTTATCATTTCATTCTTTATCCCCAACCCCAACAGTTTTTTTCACTGTTCAAGTAAACTTTTTTGAAAGGTTTTTCAGTTGAACAGATAGAAAGCAGGAAATTGCCGATCCCCTTTCACTGTTCACTAGTAAACTTTTCATTGGAGATTTACAACTCTTCTACAACTTAAATCATGCTTCATGAAGTCAAGTAAATAATATATAATTTTGAGCAATATTTAAAAATCATTAGACTTTACTTTCTAGAGTCTGAAAATTGGACATTATTTATCTTCCCTCAGAAAACTTTTATGTTGCTTTTATATTTTATTAATTCTTTTGATAATCTGAAAGGTTGATGTTTGATTTTTGCAAACAGAAAAACTAAAGTTAAAAAAATGCTAGCAAATATGAAAATGGAGATGATGGAGATATATATTTATAGAATAGTAATTATTTATCATGTGTTTTATATCTAATCTTACTCATGTTCCCCAAATATTGAAAAGCAAATATATAATAATACCAATAAAAAACATACTATCCAAGAAAGAGAAACTATGGGCCATTTGACAGGGATTCGATTTCTTTTTTAAATTTTGTATTCATTCAGTGTATATAATTACAGCATACAAAGTGAATTTTCTCATCCAGAACACACTGAATATTGGCCCAATGAAAGATTAGATTTTTCAATGAGCTCGTGGGAATAGTAATCTCCTCTTTCTGTTTTTTTTTTTTTTTTTTTTCCCCAAGATCTTCTGACAGTGAAAGATGAGTGGATCTTAGCGGTGTCCTCACACTAACTTATAGAGGATTTTTGAAATGGTTAGCCATTTTAAATTGTGTAAACTGAAAACGTGTTCACTGAAAACTTGTTGACCAGTTACAGATAGTAATCTTTTTTAGAAAAGTAATAATTTACCTAATATTATAGTTTCAACTATATGCAAAATATTCTGATAAGTACTTTGATTAAAAAGATGGTTCATGATGGGACCAGCAGTTAGGGTAATGGCTATGTTGCTGGACTCCCACGTAGTTGACCGCAGTTCGAGTCCCGGACACGGTGGCTTAAACTCACGCTGGCGCGTTTGTGTGCGTGACCAAGATCCCGAGAAAAGAATGGAGGAGAAGGGATTGCAGTGTGGCCATCACCCCTGGGGGATGATTTTTCGCTTTCTGTGTCTCTGTCTCTCTCTGGCTTTCTGGCGAGCGCACACACCCTATAGCAAAAACCTCTCAAAAAAAAAAAAAAAAAAAAAAGGTGGTTCATGATGCAGGCTCATAAATCCCCTGTTTCTTCAATGCCTATAAGCTATCTCTGTAACATTAGGCACACTGCGACAGAATCCAGAACCCAATTACTAGCTGCTTAGAAAAAGTAATATCACTTTCATGAATGAGTATAATGCTTTCAAGAAGTCTCATGATTATTAAGGGAATAGAGTCTATGAAATAAAGGCACAAGATCCCTTCCTTTTTCCTGACCTTGCCTTCTAGCGATTATAATCATCTAATTGGCCCTGCCGAGTGCTTCGTTCTTTATCATATTTATTTTTTAATCATTTGACAAGACAAAAAATTGTCATTAGTTCTAGAATACTGAGACAGGATAATGGTTTGCCACATTGAAAGGAAATGTCTCTAGAGCTTTGCCTGTGGGAGATCACAGTCCTGTCAAAACATTCTATTCCGTAGGATTAATCTCTTAAATATGTTAGAATACTTCCATTTATAGAACTCTCTTGTGACATATAAGCAGTGATATTCAGGTACTGACAAATGGATTGATAAAAATCTTTCTGTGGATTAATGATAGAAACCGAACAAGTCAAGCTAGGTTCTATTTTTGCATGAGTTATACAGGCATAAATTGAGTTTATGTGGGCAAAACATTTTTTTCTTTGTCTTTTCCTTTCATCCTAACAGTATCAACGAAATTTTAAAATATTAGGCAGTGATAGTATTTCGTAAACTATGACTATTTTACACCAATATTGGATGAGATGGTGTTTATCATATGCCTAGGACATTAGGATTTGGGGAAATACATTAGCATCTTCTATCTGAAAATCACTACTTTGATGCTATAAAAAATAATGTACTTCATAATTTCAGGTAGCATTCCAGAAATTGTCCAGATATTTAGCCAGATATTCAACTCATACTGTCTAGATATGTTAACCAACGAACATAAATGATGTCTCTTTTCTCAAAATATATTCTTTATGATCACTCTAGCACATTAAGATTTTTCATTCATGATGGTAGTCTGTATAGATACTACCTAACTTCCATGATGAGCTCATAATAATTTCAGTTGAGAAATAAAAAAAGAGAGTAAGATGGCAATTACTCAGTGAAATTTTAGATTTTACAAAAAATATTAAAGAGACTTTTGCTCTCATTCATCATGATTCAATTGGTCTCCTCCTAAAAAACCACCTAAAACAAAAGAAAACAGCAATAACAAATCATGACACAGCTATATTCAGATGTTGGACAACAGGCCAAGAATGGGAAACAAAAGAGGTAATCCCCATTATTTTTCTGGCTTTCTGCCTGGCAGCACTTTCAGGGACTTGCCACAGGGAGGGGAGAACCAAATAGAACACAGTAATTGTACTGAGGTGAGGAGATTGAGTTCAAACTTCAGCGTGTTTGAGACACATACAAATGTTAGGAAATATTCAAACTTTAATCTGCCAGGATAGAGAGACTTTATTGAATCCTGGAGCATTCAGTAGAGGCTGCAGAAGGGTTGTAATTTTAGGAGGACTAAACTAGCCCCGTATACTCAAGACAGACTCAAGCAAAGCTTAAAATAACCTTAAAGGGATCAAGATGCACCATAATTAACTGCCTTCCCCAAAAAAATTAAATATCTTTTAAAGAAATACAACAAAAGCTAGGAAGTTTTTTTTTTTTTTATTTCAATTTCTTTTATACATTCAATCACATATGTTACATAGCTTGTAAAGCGAATGTTCCAGCATGATTACATTTGTCACCAGTCCAGTTGGAAATACTATACAAGTTATCTTCAACAGAGAATAACCCATTTCTTTGTCCCATAAATGTCTTGCCTCTCTATTTTTTCCCTTACTGTCTTTCCTTTTCCCACCCTCTTTCCACACTGTATCTGGTATGTATAGCCATTTTCTATGTTTCTATATTTTCTAGTAATTCAGTTTCAGCCATTGAGTGCAGACTGTTGGTATATATTAAATGAAGACATACAATGTCTCTCCTTCATAGCCTGGCTTGTTTCACTCAGCAGTCAATCTTTCATATACATTCACTTTCTGTCAAAAGCCAGGGTCTTGTTGCTTTTTATGGATGAGTAGTATTCCATAGAGTATATGTGCTAAACTTTTTCAATCCATTCCTCTGTTCATGTACATTTGGGTTGGTTCCATGTCTTAGCAATTGTGAATAATGCCACAATAAACATCACTGTGCAAGCACTTTTCTGACTAAGCATTCTTCTGTCCTTTGGGTAGATACCGGGGAGTGGGATTGCTGGATCATATGGTAGTTCTATTTGTAAGTCTTTGAGGAATTTCCATATTGTTCTCCATAGTGGCTGGACCAATTTACATTTCCACCAGCAGTGTAGGATAGTTCCTCTTTCATCACACCCCCCGACAGCATTAATCATTTTTTTTTTTTTTAATCTTCACCATTCTGACTGGAGTTAGATGGTTTTGATCTGCATCTCCCTTATAATGAGGGATATTGGGCATTTTTTCATATGCCTTTTGACTATTCCCATATCTTCCTTAGAGTGTTTTTTTTTTTTTTTTTTTTTTTTTTTTTTTTTTTTTTTTTTTTTCACTCATTCTCCCATGTTTTAATTGAGTTTATCATCTTTTTTGGGGACAGCTGCTTGAGATCCCTGTGTATTCTGGTTATCAGTCCCTTATCTGAAGCATAGTTTACAAAAATATTTTCCCATTCTGAGGGTTGTCAATTCACACTAGTTACTGTGTCTTTTGCTATGCAGAAACTTCTTAATCTGATGTAATCCCACTTGTCTATTTTTGGGATTATTGACTGTGCTTTAAGGGTATTGTTTAAGAAATACTTGCCTACCCCAATGTCTTCCAGAGTTTCCCCAGTGTTTTCCAGCAGTAGTTTTATAGATTGAGTTCTTAAGTTTAGATCTTTGATCCACTTTTAGTTGATTGTTGTCAATGGTGAGAGGTAGGGGTTTAGATTTATCTTTCTGCAGGGGAATATCCACTGTTTCCAGCACCATTTGCTAAAGAGGTTTCTTTTTCCCACTGGATTAACTGGTGCCTTTTTTCAAAAATCAGTTGACTGTATGTTTGGGAGTTTATTTCTGGGATTTCTGTTCTATTCCATTGGCCCACCGGTCTGTTTTTGTTCCAATACCATGCTGTTTTGATTATCAAAGCTTTATAGTATATTTTGGGGTCAGGGAGTGAGATGCTGCCCACTCTGCTCTTCTTGTGCAGGATTGCTTTAACAATACAGGGTCTTTTAATGATTCCAGACAAATTGTATGGATGCCTTTTCTAGATCTGTGAAGAATATCTCTGGTACTTTGATTGGGATTGTGTTAAATATTTAGATTAATTTAGGTTGAATTGCCACTCTGATTATATTTTTTCAGTGCAGAAACATGGGATGTCCTTCTGCTTTTTTATGTAATTTTCAATATCTTTCTTTAGCTTCTCATAGTTTTCCTTGTGGAGGTCTTTCACTTCTTTGGTTAGATTTATTCCTAAGTATCTTATACTTTTTGTGGATATGGTAAATGGAATTCCTTTCTTCAGTTCTATCTGTCTACCTGCCACTTGTACATAGAAATGCTATAGATTTCTGTATGTTGATTTTGTATCCTGCAACTTTACTGTATTCATTTATTACTTCCAAGATCTTTTTTTTGTAGCTATCACTGGGTCTTCTATATATACAATCATGTTATCTGCAAATAGAGATAATTTTACCCCTTCTCTTCCTATTTGAATGTCTTTTATTTTGTTATCTTTTCTAGTTGCATTGGTGGGGACTTCCAGTACTATGTTGAAAAAGAGTAGAGAAAGTGGGCATCCTTGTCTTGTACCAGTTTTGACACATGTAACCTACAAGATTGACATGTAAAAACTCCATAAGCATGAGATTGAATCAGTAATAAATAACCTCCCAACAAAAAAAAAATGGTTTCCCCTATGAATTCTACACTTTTAAAGAAGAGTTGACACTCACTCTATTCAAGTTATTTCTAAAGATCCAAAAACGTGGAACAAATTGATTCCATGAAGCGTCCATCTATAAAACAGACAAGGACAGGACAAGGAAAGGAAACTATTGTCTGATGAATATAAGATCTCAATATGATACCAAAGCATCCAACAATGTATAAAAAAGAAAATTAGGCATTCTAGCAAGGGCAATCATATTAACGCATACACATACACTGATGAAAAAATTTGCTATTCTCCTATGAAAAATTCATAACTAACATCATAACATCATCCTGAATGGGGAAGAGCTGAAAATCTAGGAAGTTAACAATATAATATTCACAGTGTTGAGCATGTGCAAAAATAAAAAAAAAAAAAAAAAAAAACTAATTTACCTTGGTAAAGGAAACTATAAAAACCTATTTCAAGGGCCAGCAGGTGGCAAAGTGGTGAAGGCACTGGATTCCCACATGGCCCATTGCAGTTGCAGTGCAGATCTTGTAGCTTAAAACTCATGCTGGGGTGTGTGTGTGTGTGTGTGTGTGTGTGCATCCAAAATCCCAAGAGGGGAAGAGAAGAGAAGGGATTATAATGTGGCTATCCCCCCAGGGATGATTTCTTGCTTTTCATCTCTCTTTTTCTCTGGCGAGTGCACACCCCAAGGCAAAAATGTCTCAAGAAAAGAAAAAGTATATCAAATGTTGTATTTAATGAAGAAAAGCTGAATGTTTCTTCCTTGAGATTAGGAACTTAAGGTTGTTTGCCCTCACCATTTCTATTTAAAAATCTTTTAGCTATTCCAGCTCTCTTAGTATGCTAAGTAAATAAATTATGTAATGACAAAAAACAATAACCAAATTGTATTTATTTACAGATGACCCTCTCATTTCTATTAGGAAGTTATGATTACTTATTCTAATCTACAAAAAAAGCAATTTTAACTAATAATATAATTTACTACTAGTGAGGATATAGAAAAACTGAAACATCCATACATTTGATGAAAATACAAAATTAAACAGGTACTTTGGAAAATTGTTTATTGAAATGATAAACATACTTACATGCAACTCATAAATTGCATAATAAGTTAGGTATCAACCTGAGATATATAAAAATATATGTACACAAAAAGACTGTAAATATTCACAGTAGCTTCATCATAATAGCCCCCAAATGGGGACTATCCAACTGACCCTTAACTGGTGAGCAGGTAAGCAAAATGTGGTATATCCTTATGATGAAATGCTAATCAGCAATAAAGAGAAAAAAATTACAATTTTATTATATATAAAAAGCTTATTATATATTATAATCACATAGATATAGTAAGATTTCATTTATATCAAATTTCTAGAAAAGGTAAATTTATGTTAAAAATAAATAAAGCAGTGATATCCTGGGGCTGGCAGTAACAAGAAATGGGCATGAGAGCACTTTTTTCTTTCATGGAAAAATTGTTCTAAATATGGACTATGAGGACCAGCAGATGGTGCAATGGTTATATTGCTGGACTCCCACATAGTTGAACATGGTTTGAGTCCCGGGCCTGGTGGCTTAGAACTCACACTGGCTGCATGTGCATGCATGCCCAAAATCCCAAGAGGAGAATGGAGGAGAAGGGACTGTGGCATTGCCATCCTCCCTAGGGGGTGATTTCTTGCTTTCTGTCTCTGTCTCTCCAGCAAGCACACACACCCTATAGCAAAAATCTCTAAAAGAAATAAAAAGGACTATGGTAGTGATTGTACAGCTTGATAAATGTACTAAATTTTGCCAATTAAGGCTTGAAATGTATACTTATAACTGGTGAATATTAAACTTATGTTTATGCAGATTTTAATTCAATGTTGTGATTAAGAAACCTACACCAGAATACATCAAATTTCAAGGCATCAAAGAAAATTCTTCCAAAGTAAGAGTTTTAACTCTCAAAAAATAAGTTAATAAATGGAAATCTGATTACTTTTATAATTTTTACCAGAAATTTGATGGCAGAAGAAAATAATGTAGACAAATATTGCAAATTTTTTGAACTTAAACAATATTACTTTTTTTAAAAAAAAGATTTATTTACTTTTATTCATTTATTTTATTTTCATTTGACCAGAGAGATATACAGAGAGAGAGAGAGAAAGGGGGAAAGTGAGAAAGCAAGCCACCAGGTCCAGGACTCGAACCATGGTCAGCCATTTGTCCAGCACCTTAACCACCACGCCACCTGCTGGTCCCTAAACAATATTACTTAACACAATTGTTTAACTGTGATAATGTTAGAAATGCACTCAGAAAGTGTACCTATAATGTTTCTTTCTTCAGGAAGCTTCTCAAGATTTTTTTTACAATAAAAGTGAAATAATAAAACCTTTGTAATATGTAAAAAATGCTAGCACTTGATTTGTAATATAATGAAAATAAACATCCCTTAATTAGAACAAAAGTTAGTAATCACGTGGCAGGAAGAATCTTTGAAGACTTCAATGAATTCCAAAGATACACAGAATGAGTGGTAATAGCCCTTAACTAGAAAAAATGTAAATAATTCCAACAAATTAATGGATAAACTGTGATATGCCCATATATTGGACTACTATTTACCAATTAAAAAAGGACTTAACTATTATAACATGCAAAAACGTGGGTGAATCTCAAAATTATTACACTGAGCAAAAGCAGCAGGCACTATGCCTGATGATAACACAGCAGTAAAACATCAGGCTCTGCGAGGCTGAGCCTTGTGGAAATGATCTAAGTTCACATCTGGAGACTTATTCGAGTACCCCAGGCAAATGTGTGCCCATGATCTGGAACTGGCTGAGGCTGGGTGAAGAGTTGTGTCAAGGCCTTTGGGGAATGCTGTCTCTTTGTCTCTGTCTCTTTTTCTCATGAAAGAAAGACATAAACTTTAAAAAACAAAGATAGATAGAGAAAAAGGGAGTACTAGCTGTAAACACTTTAAAAGATTTTTAAAAATACATGGGACCAACATATATAGTAATGGTTACATTGCTGACTCCCATGTAGTGGACCATGGTTTGAGTTCTGGACCCGGTGTCTTAAAACTAACACCACATATGTGTGTATATGCCCAAGATCCTGAGAGGAGAATGGAGGAGAAGGGGTTATGACATAGCCATCCCCCTGGAGGGTGATTTCTTGCTTTTTGTCTCTCTGTCTCTATCTCTCTAGCAAACACGCATGCTCTAAACAACTCTCTTAAAAATATTAAAATACAAATAAATTTGGGTTAGCAGGTGGTATGTAGTTAAGGCGACTGGATCTCACATGGTCAACTGCACAGTTCCAGTCCCAGACCTAGCAGCTTCGAAAAAACACACCAGGCATATATGCATGTATGCCCAAAAATCCCAAAAGGAGAATGGAGGAGAAGACATTGTGGCATGGCTATCCTCCCTTGGGAGTAATTTCTCTCTCTCTCCCTCTCTCTCTCTCTCTCTCTCTCTCTCTCTCTCTCTCTCTGGCGAACTCATGAACCCTATAGAAAACCTTACAAAAATTTATTTTAAAATTAATTCATAAGGAAGGTCAGTAGGTCAGTGGTTTCTGGCTGGCAAGAATTGAGGAAGGAATGGATTACAACATTGGCTTTGTATCTATCCACAAATCTTTGTGTGAAAGCTGAACCAGTTATCAATCGTGCACCTTAAATAAGCAGAATTCAATATACTTCAACTGTAGCTTAATGCAATTATTTTTAAAAAACATATTAGAGTTGAAATTACTATCTCTTCTTTTCTCTAATATGTCCAGTTATTGAAATCTGGTTATTTTTTTTTTTTGCAAAATAACAAGCTATTTATTCTAATGAACATAGAGGAAAGAAAATGGAACAATGTATTGTACATTCCACAGACATGGAATCATATATTACAGATATTTTTTTAAAGTGTAGTGTAATAAGTACATTGTAAATGTATTAATTCTCCAAGTGTAACCGTTTACTAACAATTTTCCCTTGGTAAAATAAGTTTTTAAGAAATCCATAATAAAAAGTTTTCCATTTCTTTGGATTTGATTTGAGGTTAGAATTTTTTAATAAATCAAAGATACTGAATGGGCAGAAATGTTTTACATCTCCTAAGGTTTCAGTTATTTATTGCTCCATAAAAAATGACCCCTAATTTCCTGGTGTAAAACAAATGCTAATAATTTGTTTTGCTTACATATTTGAAACTTGAACAAGGTTAATGGAAACAAATCTTGTCTGTTTTACAAGGTGTCACCTGCGGCGGCTAACTAAACTACTGCCTACTGGATTCACATGAGGACCAGCTCACTTATTTTTTTACAGCTGATGCTGGTGGTCAGCTGGGGCTTTCAGTCAGAATATCTGTATAGGGCTTCTTGGTATCTTCACAGAATGCTAACTGGTTTCTATATGATCAAGGGGATGCTATTAATTAGTTAGATCTTGCTGTGTAACAAAATACTGCCACCACCCCACCACCCCCAATTTGTTGGAGTGAAACACTTATTACCTCACTGTTTCTGTGTGTCAAATTTAGACAAGATATGACTGTGTCCTCTGTGTCAGGGTCTTCCACAGGTTATAATCAAGATGTCAACTGGTGCTTTAGTCCCTTTAAGGTTTGGCTAGGGATGTTTCTATGTCCAAGATTGCTCCTTTGTTGTTAGTAAGATTCTTTCTAACAGGCTCTTGGATCGAGGGCCTTAGTTCTTCACTGACTATTAGGTGAAAGCTGTCCTCAGTATCGGGCACATGTGCCTTTACATCCAGGTATCGTGTTTCATCAAAACATGTCTGTGGAGAAAGCAGTAGAGACAAGTTTGGCAAAAGGGAAACCACAGTCATTTGTAACCTGATCATAAATATTATGACTCATGATGTTTTCACTTTGTGTTTGTTAAACAGAAGTCACTAAATCCAGGTCAAACTCGAGGAGAGAAAATTGTACAAGAACTTGAATATCAAAAAGTAGGGATTATTGGAGTACACCTAACTATTTTTTCCTTTTATGACTAAGTCTTAGAAGTCACATGACATTATTTCCACTGATTTCTATTGGTCAAGGAAGGCACAAAGGTCTATTCAGATTCAATGTTGACCCCACCTCTCAGTGAGAGGAGTGTCAACTTCCCATTGAATAAAGGGCAGGACATATTGTGGTAGCCATCTTTTAAAATTGCAATCACCCACTTCTAATTATTTTTAATAGGTAAAGAATTTGTTGTTAGAGCATATATTCCTCTTACTATCAACATTATGAAATGAAATATTTGTACTTATTTTTGTATCCATTTTCTTCCTGAAAGTGAGAAACTTGACTTTTATGTTATAAAAACATTGGGAAAAAATATCTTCAAAATAAATAAGTTTTTAAAAGGTGCTGGTTATATTTTTTTTTAGAGAGGAACTCTGGTTAGTTGGTTGTCTAACTTGCAAATTTTTAAGTAAAAGAAATTATTATTATTTTCATACCAGAGAGGCTGGCAGTCCCAGTAGGGTCTCCATCCCACAACCCATCCCCTTTTTTCAGCAGATATGGATCAATCACGTGCACATGAGCATATACACCGCACGTTCAGAAGGTTCTAGGACATGAACCCAGGACCTCTCCCTTTTGGATCTAGGTACATTGTTGTGCCACTGCCTGGCCCTATTAAAACTTATGTATATGTTTGAGTTAGTCTATAAAAATATTAACACATATTAATATAGTCTTTGGTGGACTGTTTCCCCTTTCTTGTTCAGGCCAGGCTGGTATTTTACAGGCAGGGCCTCTGTTAGCCTGAGAAAGAGGACATCTGCCTACTTCACCGACTGTTGTTAGTCTGGGTGTCAGGAGATTCTGGGGCCGAAGTAATACCTCCTAGGGAGGTGGGAGTAGTGAAATGCCCGGCTACTACTCTGTTCCTCTAGTTCTTGGTTTTTAACTTTTACCCCCTGACTTTTCTTTTTCTATCTTCAGAATTCTCCTTTTGACACCACTTGAGTTATTTCCAGAATTTATAGTTGTACTTAATAGGATAGAGCAAGTATAGATGAATATATTGCCATCTTATCTGACTGGAAGTTGGTGTTCACTTTTTCAAATTGAATATTATTTTCACTTTCCAATAATCATGAAATAATATAAGCACTTTGTCTAAGAGTTAGTCCTTTGAAAAGTAATTTCAGAAACAGTGTAGAGTGTACAGACATGTTAGCTACAAAATATGAAGGAACTCAAATCTTTTTTTAAATATATTTTTTATTATTATTCATAAATTAAATCACTAAACATCATTTAGATTGTAAAGAGACTTTACCCAGCGTGATTTACACCTCATTCCAGACCAGTTGATACCACCATACACCTCCTCGTTAACATATAATAAACCTTATCTGTGTCCCACAAGCATTTTACCTCTCCATTTCCTCCCCAAATTTCCTACGCTCTTCCCCTCTCATACTCTCTTTCCACTTTGTCTCTAGTTTCCATTAGAATCTTTTTTTTGGAGAGGTTTTTGCTATAGGGCGTGTGCGCTCGCCAGACAGAGAGAAACAGAGAGACAGAAAGCGAGAAATCACCCCCTAGCGGGGATGGCCAGGCCACAATCCCTTCTCCTCCATTCTCCTCTTGGGATCTTGGGTGCCGAGGCACACGCACCCGGTGTGAGTTTTAAGCCACCGGGTCCGGGACGCGAACTGCGGTCGACTATGTGGGAGTCCAGCAACATAGCCATTACTCTAACTGCTGGTCCCCCCCATTAGAATGTTTAATACTTTCATGTTCTCCAGTCTTTCAGTCTCTACCATAGAGTGCAGACAGTCGATATATGTTAAGTGGAGACATGCAAACTTTCTCTTTCATAGCCTGACTTGTTTCACTCAGCAGCAAAAACTCAAATCTTTTGACAGATTCTTGATTTCAACAAGACGTTTTGGATCATTAACAGTGTCACTGGGGCTAGCAGTTGGCGTGGTGGTTAAGGGCACTGGGCTCCCACATGGTTGACCATTGTTCAAGTCCTGGACATGGTGTTTACTTTCTCACTTTTCCTCTCTCTATCTCTTACTCGCTCTGAACCTCTCTGTTTAAATTGAAATAAGTAAATAAATCAAGTTAAATATAATAATTATTTTAAAAGAAAAGGTGTCACTAATTTGAAAGGCTTTCTCATGTATTATAAGAAAATATCTTCAAAACTTAAAAGTAAATAATGATAAGAACAATGTAAACACAGAGTAAAGAAGTGCTATTACCGCACTATGATTTTCAGATTATTTACCTACTTACTTTTGTTTTGTTTTTTCTTAGAGAGATTTTTGCTATAGGAGTGTGTGGTTGCCGGAGACATAGAGAGAGACAGAAAGAGGGAGAAAGTGAGAAATAACCCCCCAGGGGGAAAGGCCATGCCTCAATCCCTTCTCCTCAATTCTCCTCTCAGGATTTTGGGCACTCATGCACACGCCCTTGGTGTGAGTTTGAATCCCCTGGGTTTGGGACTTAAACTGCTGTCAGCCATGTGGGAGTCCGGTGTCACAACCACTACTCCATCTGCTGGTCCACTTACTTACTTATCTTTTTTTTTAAAAAAAGAGAGATTTTTTGTATATAGGGTGCCTGTGTGCACCAGAGAGTAAGCAAGAAGCCATCCCCTGGCGGGGAAGGCCATGCTGCAATCCTTTCTCCTCCATTCTCCTCTTGGGGTTTTGGACACACATACACACACATCCAGCTTGAGTATGAAGCTGCCAGGTCTGGGACTCAAACTAGGAGTCCAGTGACATAACCATTATGCCATCTGCTGGTCCCCCTACTTACTTTTAATGTTCCAAGTTATACAAAGACAGAATTGACTAAGACATATTCTGTGATATTGAATAGCTAAAAATCTAGTAGCACAAGGGAGAGACTATAAATATTAAACACAAACAAAATTGAGAGGGACAACAAACAAAATTGAGAGGGACAACAAACAAAAGCAAAAAGAAAAAGATATAAACACAAATGCATAGAAAGATGAAGGAGAAATGTGGAATGGAGAAATAGTAAATGGATCTTTTGAGAACCTGTTCCTCAGAGCAGTTCCTGCACAAGGTAGCTATGTTATAAACTCATGCAAAATGTATTAATTGTACCCTCATCATGCTTTTTTTTCTCAAAAGTTTATAGAATTGCATGTACTTTTTTTTTTTTTTTTTTGGAGAGGATTTTTTGCTACAGGGCACGTGCGCTCGCCAGAAAGACAGAAAGACAGAAGGCAAGAAATAACCCTCCAGGGGGGATGGTCACACCGCAATCCCTTCTCCATTCTCCTCTCGGGATCCTGGGCACACACGCACACGTGCCTGGCGTGAGTTCAAGCCCCCGGGTCCGGGACTCGAACTGTGGTCAACTGCATGGGAGTCCAGCAACATAGCCATTATGCTAACTGCTGGTCCCTGGATGTACATTTTAGTTACATGAACTAAATCCAGATACAACATAAGTTGGTGAACCCTAGCTGTATAGAAAGCTATGCTGTATTATGATTTAATTCAGGCTACATCTATTAAGGCAACAAATATATTGATTTTTTAAAAATGATCCAAATAAAGCTTGCCTTTTATAAAATTCTGGAATACATTTTACTCTGAGATTTTATTATAAAATTTCCCCTCCAAAGACCTCAAAACATTTCCATAAGTATTGTTTTTACTTTCTTCCAATATAAAAGATATTGCTGAGTTAGGAAAGAGAAGGTCAAACAACTTATTCAGGGCCATACTCTTCCCAACATAATTTCTTCTTTACTGTCATTTACTGCTGCCTTCCCAACACACTACTTCCCGAAACAGCTAACTATACTCTCTTTCTCTTTCTCACACACATACACACTATATATGTGAATATATGTTTACATGTATGCATATATATATATATATATATATATATACACACACACACACACACACACACACGTATGTATATTTTTAAAATGAGTAAACTATCACTTTAGCAAATTGTTTTTGTGAGAAAGGAGTTGGTATGGGCAGATATAGAGGTGAGTAAGACATTGCATGTAAGTGATTTGGCTGTTTCATATCTCAATATTTGGAATCGTTTTTCTCACTAATTGTCTCCCTGCAGTAGTTATACTCTTTGCCTGTGCCATGTGAGTTTGTAATGGCCTTTTGTAGCGATATTTTATAACAATCAAAGGAGGATATTCCCTTTCAATCCATGCTGGAGAAAGCCTACTTTGGATATAAGACCTAACCTTTTACCAGCCCCAGTTTTCTGAACAGATAAGTGCCAAGAAAATACTTGACTTTCAGTATTCTCTTGGTAAATATCAATCTCTTTTCCAAATGCCGCACCATGAACTATTTCAAGAGAGTTATATGACAGTCATGTGTAGTAAGGCATATAAAACGTAAAAATACTCTCCTGTTTTGCAAAGTTGTGTTAAATGATGGCGAGACAGAAAAAGTGCTGAACTCTTTAATGAAGAGACTATAGTCAATAGCCAACTTCTGTCATCATTAGATGTTTATAGCTTATCTAGACTTTTACTATAAAGTCAAGAGTCCTAAATTTAGTTCCAAATTCAGAAATAGTTACCTCAAAAGTACCATGAAGCCTATCTTGAAATAAATACAATATAATTGCACCATTTCATATTATGTTATTTTGGTTTAGCTGAAAATATAACATGGCACCTAATTAGAAATCTCAATAATAAAATAAATAAAATATAAACTGGTTTAAGGTTTCCATTTTTAAGCAATTCTTTGCTCTAGTATCCCAAGAAACTATTTTATGAGATTAAAATATTTTTGTTCTTGTCAGTACATTTTAAAGCAATATAGACTTTGTTTTATTTTTAGCTTTTAGATAAAAATAAATGCCAAGGTAAAGAAAGAGAAAGAACCATACCATTAAAAAAAAAAAAAAATGCATTGTCCTGTGTAGATTTCCCTTGTTGTGGTTGTGGTTGATGGAGTTGTTTACATATTCACAAACTTCTGTAATAGTAGCTGTAAAGCAGGGCAACAGATTACATAGTTCTTTCCTTAATCTCTACACCAGCTATACATTGTCTTTCACTTAGTAGTTGCTTAATAGAAATGCACAGGCTGATTGATGAAAATCTACGTGTGTGTAATCAATCATGATTTTTGGTGTATTGATTCATGATTTAGATCAAATAATGAACAAGCTAAGCAGGAACAACAAGCTCCTAAATTTCACTGCAGAATAACACAACTTGCTTAGAATTATTTTGAGAATATAATGAACTATAATCAATTACAGTTATTCATTGCTGGACATCTAGGTCTATTATATAGTCCAGTGTAAGTGTAATTGTCTTATTATCATGATACAAGTGGAGGTTCATAGTGATAAGACTAATGCATATCCAGAGACAATTATAGTCCATTGTCCATTTGCCACAATGAAGTAAGTTCTGCTTTCATGAGTCACAACTTTTGATTCTGAAAGAACACAGCAAATACAGGTCAAAATGTGATGCTTCTGAATCATCCTGCTTGTCCCATCTTCGGCTGGGCTCCCAAACACAGGAGAAACTGAAGCTCACACGTTAGCTCAACATAACCTTGCTCTTCCCATCCCATAATCAATTACACTTTACTGATAATAAGCCTGATGTCTTGCTTTTTTCTTAACCTGAGTGACCAATCACTCTTGAGATTTCTTTGCTACATGGCAGACCAGAGTTTAGGCACCTTCACTTACTTCCTAAGGATTTACAAACTGATTGTTTAGATGATGTGGTTATTTAAAAATATAAAATCAATAGTACCCCTTTCCCTTACTGTATCTTAACTATTACACTTGCCATTTAGAGATTTTCAATTAATTTTAATGTGAACTGATGAGCTCATCTTAGTTCCTTTTCATTACCATTTTAGTTTCTTGGTATAATCTTAAAATTCAAATCTGATCAAATGCCATTTTCAAATGTTCAATGTCATCAGCATCTACATTAGTTATTAAAAATAAATTGATTTCTACTCAATGGGAAATTGTAGCAAGAAACTTATTTTTGGTAATGACTATGGATTAAAAATTACGCTGTGAGATGAGTAAAAACGTAATTTGAAGAGCAGGCAATTCACATTTTAGAGTATCAGGGCAAAGAATTTGCAGTCTCACAGTAATATAAATGTCTAGATTGCAGTTCAAGACATGACCTTTATTATGCATAAGTATTTTTTCTTTGCAAGAAATAACTTTCACACATAAAATTTTATGTATTTTCAGGCTTGGTTTGACTACAATAAATCTTTTACTGAATAAGCCTTAATATCAATGTGGAAAGCATGAGTGAATAAGTCAGAATATGTTTGACTTAGCAAATCTGTGAAGGTATTACATTAAGAGTGATTTATGTTTTCCACAGTCTAGCTTGGGGAAGGCACTTTGATTTGTTCCATCCAAGCTCTTTTATTAATAAAATACACATTCTGAAAAAGGTAACCTGATTGGAAAAAAATTCCCATTTCCTTCTAATCTTTGCTAATATGATATAGGTGAAGAACATGGACTGTGTGTCAGATTATTATTTAAATTCTTTTTCCAATTTCCTGAACTTGTGCAAGTAATTTAATGTCTCTGAGCTTTAATTACTATAGTTGAAGAAAGAATATAGAATATTAACTCTACAGCATGGTGGCCAGGACAATGTTGGTTTACGTAAGATGCTACACTGGTGCTATGTACATAATAGGTTTACAATAAACGTCATTTCCTTCCTTTATATGGGGTTCTTGTCTATTTTCAAGTTTTATTCATCTACTGACATGAGACTATTGTGTGTTATAAATTATTACAGAGCATATTTTTGTCAGTTGGCCAAGGAAGCAGGAGTTATTGACACATATATCTGAAGTAATTCTTACCCTTTTAGCTATAAAAATAAAGAGAAAGGACTTTGTTACAAATCCTAGCTAAAAGGATAAGAGAAAATTTGGAGATCCATCCAAATTGATCCATCCCTATCCTGGATCAATTAGGAGCATTTATGTCTGTTCATTTTTACCTTCCATTGACTTTCAATACACATTCAAAAAGTTAGGGTCACCATAAGTGTTAGGAAAATACTAAAAGGGCAAACATCTCTTTTTCTGGAAGCTCCATCTTTTTCATAATCATGCATGCCCCAATTATCTGCCAGTAGAAGGGTGTGTTTCCCAATAAGCAGATGAGCATGTAGGGAGTTTAGTAGGATTCTCTTTGAATTGACATCTGGAAAAGGGAAGGGAAGGAAAGAGAAAGTAAAGAAAGAGAAGGAAAGAAAAGGAAAACAAAGAGATGGGAGGGGGAGGAGAGGAAAGGGAAGTCATAGAATAAAAAGAATCAAATGAGACAAAAGTGTGGTAATCAAAACAGCATGGTACTGGCACAGGAACAGACAGGTGGACCAATGGAACAGAATAGAGTCCCCAGAAATGAATGCTCAAACATACAGCCAACTGATTTTTGACAAGGAGTACCAGTCAATTCAGTGGGAAAAGGAAAACCTCTTCAGCAAATGGTGCTGGCAAAACTGGATCTCCACGTGCAGAAAGATGAATCTGAACCCCTACCTCTCACCTCTGACAAAAATAAAGTCAAGGAGGATCAAAGATCAAAATCTAAGACCTCAAACTATAAAACTGCTCCTGGAAAACACTGGGGAAAATCTGGGAGACACTGGGGTAGGGAAAAACTTCTTAAATAAGACTCCCAACGCACAGTCTATGATCCCTAAAATAGACAAGTGGGATTACATCAGACTAAGAAGTTTCTGCATGGCAAAAGACACAGTGATTAGTGTGAACAGACAGCCCTCAGAATGGGAAAATATTTTTGTAAACTATGCATCAGACAAGGGACTGATAACCAGAATTCACAAGGAACTCAAGCAGCTGTTCCGGAAAAAGACAATCAATCCTATTAAAAGATGGGAGAATGAGTTGAAAAAACCACTCTCTAAAGATGACATACGAATAGCTAAAAGGCATATGAAAAAATGCTCAACATCCCTCATTGTAAGAGAAATGCAGATCAAAACAACAATGAGATATCACCTAACCCCAGTCAGAATGTCTAAGATTCAAAAAACAAAAAATGATAAGTGCTGGAGGGGGTGTGGTGAAAAGGGAACTCTCTTACACTGCTGGTGGGATTGTAAATTGGTCCGACCACTGTGGAGAACAATTTGGAGATTCCTCCAAAATCTACAAATAGAACTACCATATGATCCAGCAATCCCACTCCTTGGTATCTACCCGAAGGACAGAAGAATACTTAATTGAAAAAGTGCTTGCACATTGATGTTTATTGTGGCACTTTTCACGATTGCTAAGTCATGGAAACAACCTAAATGCCCACGAACTGATGAATGGTTAGAAAAACTGTGGCACATATACTCAATGGAATACTATTCATCCATAAAAAACAACAAAACCCTGACTTTTGAAAGGAAGTGGATGAATATGGAAGACTTACTGCTGAGTGAAGCAAGCTATGCTATGAAGGAGAGGCATTGTATGTCCCCACTTAATATATACCAAGTGTCTGCACTCTAAAATATATATATATATATATATATATATATATATATATGAAACCATACTGCTTCTGTTGTTATAGAGTTATAAAATTATACAAAATTATAAGACATATTTTGAACATTATCTTTAAAATTCAGTATTTTGAAATTTTGAAAGTTGTTTGTAAACTGTTAAGAATTATGGAGTATGAGCTAAAATTTTTTGCTATGTAAAGTAAATGTTTGTGGAAAAATGTAAAAATAAATAAACGAAAAAAAAAAAAAGAAACAAACAAAAAGCTAAAAAAAAAAAAAAAGAGTATGGACATTAGAGTCTACCAGTCCTGCATATGAAACCTGACTCTACCACTAACCAGCTATGTGGCCTTTGCCAACTTAACCTCTATAGGATTCAATTTCTTCATTTGTAAAATTGGGATGGTAATTACTACTTTTAGAGTGTCATTAAAATCAAATGAAAAGTTTAAAGTACCTAACCTAGGTCAAGAATATAATAAATACCTACTTAATGCTAAAAAAAAAAAAGAGACAAAAGGAGCAGCAACTTCCTTCAAGAGAAACATTGGCTGCCCCCTCCCCTCCAGGGAGTTCTGTATATCCCAGGTTTGGGTGATAGGATCAGTTCATTATACACCCATAATAATCAGTCATTGGATGCAGAATCGTGGTCAAGGGGAATAGTCTTTTTTCTTTTCTTTTTTTAATTTCATTATTATATTTTTATATTACATTTAATCATATGCATCTTTACAGTGTATTACATTTCTTTTTCCAGCACATCAATCAAGACAAAGACATTGTTATCCACATCAATATGTTATCCTTATTATTATTATTATTATTATTATTATTATTATTTATCCTCAATTTTTTAAATATTCAGTTACTATACATCATTTGGCTTGTAAAGAGAATTTACCCAACATGAAATTCTTCCTTAGATCAGTACAGTTGAGAATACTATACATGTCATCATCAACAGGCAATAAACCACTTCTCTGTTTGTTCTCATGCTATCCTTCTCTATACTCGTCTTTTCCCCCCTCTCCCCCACAGAAATGCAGATTCTGAGGCCCCCAACCCAGATCTACCGAATGGAACATTTGGAGCCCCAGGAATCTGTATTATAACAAGCCCCTCAGGATTCTGATAGACCAGCATATCTGAGAATCCGTGCTGTGCAGCTGTCTCAGTTTAGCCTCACTTTACACTTCCTGAACTGAAGGTTCCACCTCCATCCAACCCCCACACACCCCACCTCTCAAAAGTAAATTTGCTTTACTGCCACACACCAAATGTCTTCACAAGAGGTGGCAGGAGATGTTTATGGAGCCTTCGCTGTGTGCCCATTATTGCGTTCATCTCTGTATTTGGATTTTCTCATTCTATAACGGGGTGTTACATACCATGGCTGTCCCATAATTAAGGAAACCAAGACCCGGAGGTCCTGAACGCTGTGTCCAAAGTGGATAGCCAGGAGGGGCTCAAGCTGGATTTGACCCCGGTTTTAGCAGATTCCGAAGCTGAAGAGCCTGCCTTATGTCTGATGCAAGGGGAATAGTCTTAACAGCTAAAAGGAGAGAATTTCTTCCTTATTAAAAGGATCTGTATGGCACATCATTCTGGCTCTCTGGAATTTCCTTGTTACGTGATTTAAACATTCTCCATCCTTCAACATAAGTACACAATGAATGGTACTCATTTCTTCTGCAGATCTTTGCTGAGTCTTCAGTTCAGAAGTAACAGACTCCCCAGTGTCCTGATCTGCTGTCTGCTCCAGAATTAGATATGCTTCATCTCTCAGGAGACACCTTGAGTTCTTCATTTTGCAAGAGATGCTGAGTTAGGTCTTACCCCAAATACCACAGTAATGCAAACTCTCTTGCTACAATAAAGCAACAAACTAAGTTTTGTTGCTCTCTCATACTTATCAACTAATATGTGTGTGCATGTGTGCTTGTACATGTGTCAAGCAAGAAGAAATAAAGATAATCTTTTATCTGGTTGTTTTTAGAAGAATACGTGGATAGAAATTCCAGATGGGAGATGCAGAAGTGGTTGTTTTATTCAGTCCAACAGATATTTCAAATGTAGTTTTATTATTGTTCAGATTGAATAAACTCACTATAATAGAGAACTATTTTTCTCTTTCTCTATCGAATAAAAAATGGAAATTTCCATCTTTGGTAACAGTCACTGTTCCTTTGCCTAGTAGTCATAGTTGCCATTAATGCTTATTCTCTCTTGGAATTTTGGCCATTTGCAGCATCTAATTGATCCTTCCTTTCTGTACCCTTTAACCTACAAGAATTTTCTTTAAAATTTTCTTTAAAAAACATGTGTGTAGTACCAGCAGTTAAAGTAATGGCTATGTTGCTGGACTCCCATGTATTCAACTGCTGTTCAAGTCCCGGACCCGGCGGCTTAAACTCATGCCAGGCACGTGTGCGTGCATGCCCAAGATCCCGAGAGGAAAATGGAGGAAAAGGGATTGCAGCATGGCCATCCCTCCAGGGGGGTGATTTCTTGCTTTCTTTCTCTCTGTCTCTCTCTGTCTTTCTGGCGAGCGCACGCTCCCTATAGCAAAAACCTGTTCAAAAGAGGAAAAAAAAAAGAAAAAAAAAAGTGTGTGTGTGCATTTAAAATTTGGCTTTTCCTCATCTTCATCCTGTATTTTTCTAATAGGCATTAATAGTATAAGGAAGACAAGAAAAGAATATGTGTGTGTGTGTGTATGTGTGTATAAGTGTACACGTAGACACACACACCACACACACACACACATATATATGTATGTATATATATATATAGAGAGAGAGAGAGAGAGAGAGAGAGAGAGAGAGAGAGAGATCATATCTGGTTAGCTTTTTCTAACCTTAACAAAGCATGGGAAGGAAAGTTTCATTGTGAGATAGATTGGCTCTAGAATGTTAGAGGAAATATGCTAGCTACCTGGATATTTTCAGCTCTTTAAATGAAACTTCATTCTCCTTCTTGAGATTGTAGAAAGGTACTTTATTTTTATTATTTTGGCAATTGTATTACCATGCCAGAAATATTTTGTTTTCCATCTTGTTGGTGTCTTCTGACACTCTTCATTTTCCTTTTATGGCTTTTTAATTATTTCATTAATTTCACCTATCAGTATGAAGGATAATGCTCATTCAGAGTATGACATTTCTCCATTTCGCAAATTGTTGTTTTAGAGAGTGTTGTTGGTTTGATGTTGCATTTGATAAAATAGCCCGTTTAAAAATTCAAATTTTAGATTCACATAATCGACTTTATATATGAGAGCATTTCCTGAGAAGTATCATTTAGGAGTTTCTATCTTACAATATTTTATGCATCCAGTGTTAACAATAAAGAAAATAATAAGGAAATCTAGGGTCTAAGAGATTGGTGGGAATAAGTTAAGACACAAATAGAAATAACTCTGTTTACAGAAATAGCTCTATGCTGAAATCATGTTTACAAGTCACTACTGAGAGAAATAGAACATGTGTTGCAGATGTATATGATAACTGATGAGACATTGAATTTATTGTCTGTTGAAAAAAGAATCAAAAATAAAATTCAAATATATTATGCTCAGTAGAAAGGGTGACACCTACAACTCAATTCAGTGAAAAGAAGGATCCCTAGGCTCTTCCATTTTTGAATTATCAGGTCAACCTAATTCCAGGGAGACCTGTCATTTTTTTGTGAGCAATAACACCCTGCTGATCTTATTGTTAGACACAAGTCATTCACTGCATACTATGAGGGTGAAGAACCTTGTTCTCTAGGGAACAAATTTGCAATTTTTTTTTCCTTTGGGAGAGAAAAAATATCCCAAAGTGCCTTTTTTTGAGCAAGAAATAAAATGCAAAACACCTCTACTAGCAAATAATAAATTTAGCCTGATAAAGGACGATGAGAATTGAAAGGCCCTCTGAACTTTCCTTTAGAGAAATTAGAGAGAGCTGTGGCCAAAGTGAGTGGAGGGTGTTAAGAGTTCTCCCTGTCTGTCTCCCTTCAGAAAGAAAGATATGAATGTGTGACCTTTCTTTTCCTTTTCTCAGTTTTAGTAAACAGTTAATCAGCTCCCAACAGCTCCCAATTATAGACAACAGGAGACTTTACGAATGTGTAGGTGCCTTCGTTGTAAAGTCATCAGATTTGAATGTACACTATTTTTTTTTCCTATATTGTTTAACAAAACTGTACGTGTAGTTGAAGCCCTTTCTCCATGCTATGTAGGGAGGCACAGCCTTTCCTGATAATGAGCACAGGGAGTCAGAATGGACAAGGCAGAGAGAGTTCTGTAGCCACATTTAGGCTCTTGATGTAGCAGTCTCCACACCATCAGCTTGAACTGAGTCTGCAAAGAGCAAACGTGGTTGCCATGTTAACACAACACAGAGGAAAGAGGGAGAACCTGGAGTGGACACCTTCATGGTGAATCTGCCTGAGAGTTTTACGTGGCTCCAAAGCCGTGTGAAAGTTATCCTCATTCTTCCTTAGATGCCGAAAACGTCCCCAGAGATATCAATGGTAAATAAGAGCACTAATACAGACACGACAAATCCTAAGGCTTTTTAGAGTAAAAAACGTTCAAGAAACGTAGATTATAGAATAGGATAAGCATTGCTGAAGTTTAACATGTAAGAAATACTATAGTGCATGCATGATATGCAGACATTCCTATATGTTTTAAAAATGTATGTTATAGGTCATGCATATTTACCCAATTATTTATTGTAACTTTGAACATACACTCAGAACACAGAAATTCTAGATTAACTATAATACTAATAATTCTAAAACTAAATTGCATAATAAAATAAAAAATTTCTTTAAAACCTACATGATATTTCAGATAGATCCATTTGATAGGTTTGTGAAAAAAAACTTCATAAATCAAAATTACTTAATTCCAAATAATTTAATTATTCTTAGTTTTATAAGCATATTTGACAATTAAAAATGTATATACACTATTTTAGCTCCTTATGTAAACCTGTATTCTCTCCCTCAAGTGGCTGAACTTAGAGCGGAGTAATAAAATCTTCAGAAAACTGTCCAATTGCTGAACACCTACATGTAAGAGACTGATTCTTATATTCCGTCTTGTATGAAGTCCCCAAATTCTCATTCATTCTGAGGTCAGAATAACACTTTCTGCGTCAGCAACTCCTGCAGAGGCCGAAGGCTGTCAAGTCATGAACATAAGCTTGTCTGTCTATAGCTTTGTGCTTTCTTTACATCGAAGACATTTACAGATAAGCCAATAAAGTGTTTGCTTATCTTTGGGAATATCTTTCAGTTCATTTGCCAGATCCTTTTATTGTAACCTTCCTAAAATCTTCCTGATTCTAACAGTGTTCATCCTGATGGTAGCCACTGTCTGTATCTTAATGCTGGAGTGATAAGTATTACTTTTTTTTTTTTTTTCTTTTTTTGGAGAGATTTTTGCTATAGGGCGTGTGCGCTCGCCAGATGACATAGTGACAGAAAGCAAGAAATCACCCCTGATGGTACGCCGCAATCCCTTCTCCTCCATTCTCCTCTCGGGATCTTGGGCACGCACGCACACGTGCCCGGCGTGAGTTTTAAGCCACCGGGTCCGGGACGCGAACCACAGTCGACTACGTGGGAGTCCAGCGACATAGCCATTACGCTAACTGCTGGTTCCCAGTATTACTTTTTAATCTGCACTGAAATACATGGAGAACTTAGAAATTAAATCAAAGTAAATCCATGTTCAAAACTTAGCAAAACTAATTTACACTTATTTATACTACTGAAGAGTTTACTGTATGATAATTTCTTCTATGGAAAAGAACTTCAATGCAGATAGCTGTATTTGACCTAGTAATTTATTGTGGTAATTAAACTAATCAAGTGCAGTAGCTTTAAAATAAAGTCCCGAAAGCTAGGTAACAAGAACACAGGGCTAGCTTATGATATAGAAATTATGTGGACTGGATCCCATGTGGCCAACTGCATGGTTCAAGTTCGGAACCCAGCATGTTTTTCGAGTCACTGTCCGGGCACATGCATGTGTGTGTATCCAAAATTTGAAAAGAGGAAGAAATAAGGGAGAAGGAATTAAAACATGACCACTCCCCACGAGAGGTGCTTTTTCCTCTCCCTACCTGTTTCTCTAGCGAGCACATGCATCCTCTGGCAATTTTTAAAAAATAAAAATGAGGACTGAGGACAGGTATAATTATTTGCTTTCTCTATGTTTGATTAAATGTAACGTATTCATTCATTTAGTTAAAGCTAACTGATCATCTTAAATCTCAATTACTATTTATTCATTCATTCAATAAATATTTATTCATAATCTAATTCTCAGGCACTATTCTAAAGTTCCAAGGAAACATGTAGTAGTGAAGAAAATAGACAAGCATCTTACGCTCTTGTGGAACCGATTAGCTTATAGTCATGTATAATCATCTATGTTTACTAACTGACTAAATGCATTCTGTTCTCCAGTTTTTCTATATTCCAGAGGAGACTAAAATTGATGTCTTGCTTTATTTTGTGTTGGAAACATTATTACTACTAAGGAAAAGTAAAGTTCTGGTCAAAGATTCTGTGAAGAGGATTGAATCAGATAGCCAGTATATATATATATATATATATATATATATATATATATATATATATATATATATATATTCCATATACACACACACACATATACGTTAAAGAAAAGATATGCATATAGAACAATATGTAATACATATTAATATATATGTGTATATATACATACAGAGACATATACATATATAAATGAAAGACATACAGAGGCCAGACAGTGGTGCATTTACTCTGCTGGATTCACATGGGAAGTCTCGGGTTTGAGTGTCAGGGCCTTCACACCCAGCACATGCTTGGGATCTGGTTTAGCCGAGACTAGAAGTAGATTGTGGTATAAAGATCCTCTTGGGGTTCTCCCCCACTTCTCTCAGAAGAAATACATAAACTTCTGAAAAAAAATACAATCACATATCCATTTGTTTTGATGAAGTAACATTTAATCTACACCAAATTAATGTTTTTGTAAATGTGAAGACTCAATGACTCCAATGAACTCAAACATTTCCCCAGGTCTTCAAGAACTAGATGTCTCTCTCTCTCTCTCTTTCTCTCATTCTTTCTTTCTCTTTAAAAATAAAATATAGATGGTCCAAACCATTTATAAGAATTCTCCGTGTGGAAAATCAAGAAAAATGTAGTTTTCTAGGTACAGTCTGTACAGTCTGCTGTCATGGTCCTTGGCACTGGATGTTTGTGAAGGATCTACGAATCCCCTCATTAAGGGGTTCTGTTTTATGTTGCTGATAAATTCAATATTAGTTTTCACCCCTTGGCTTTAGTCTTTCTTTTTTTTCTTTCGTTCTACTTGGAAACATATATTCAGAACCTCATATGGTATAAGTAGCATTACAGAGGCTGTGTTGTCACATAAATTTACTGTGTAATGAAAATATTTCCTGAACCTTTAGAGACTATTCAGTTTAGCATTGGTCAAGGAACTTGTGTCAATATTTAATCTGCATCGACCATTGGTTCAATTATAAGGTAAAACACTGATTGCACTCATCTTCCCATACAGTGTGGTTCCTGATGTTGATGAAACTCTATTGATAGATTTGCCGTGACTATGCAAAAATTGCAGAACTGCCGAGAATTCTACTTTTGTGCCATATATGAAGGGTCTTAAAATTTTCATGAAAAATGCTTATTATGGAAAATCTATACATAAATCTCCAACAATTTTTGCATGAAAATAAACTCACACTTTAATTCCATTTTCCCACTAACTTCTAAACATCTTATGCTCTCAGGTAATTCAGGAAAGCAATAACTCACAACATTTTTTTCATTGTTGTGGAGTGGTCTTATGAAACAGAGATTAACAGAGCCAACCACAGAGCCATTTTACCATCTTGCCTTTATTCTGTGGAGCCTCATTTTGTAAATGAAGCATTTTGTGGTTGTTGTTGTTTAACATGCATAGGAAATTTGACCATGCAGAGTGCTTTTTTTCCTGTGGAAACTTTGTTTTAAGCAAAATAAAGTGAATGAACAATTCCTGGTTTGAAGTACTAGATGTTTTGTCTATTGAAAATTATCTACATGTATAGAAAAAATTTCCCCTATTATAAATAAAATAATCAGATGCTACTAGTAGTTTTAAAATAGTATAATAAGACAGTGGTCCCTTCCCTTATTTCAGAAATCATCAGACGTTACAATAAAAAAGAAAAATACACACTATAATGAGGTAAAATTTTAGCCTTACAGTACATGAAGGAGGAGAGATGCCCTGATGATCAAATGCAGATACTTGATGGTTGTATGAACCTGATCTTGGGCAAAGTCAGAAGAGTTTGCCTCTGTAATAAAAAAGAGGCAGAGCATTTTGTAGGGGAAACTATAAATCCTTTGAAAACACAGATAAAGTTTATGTAGTCTGATAGTACAAGATTCAGGGATGTATTAGGATGCCATAGGACAGTGAAGGCGTTTCAACTGAATGAGAAATCAAATACGATAGAGATGGACTAGAATGGTATTAGTGATCACTACTGGTTGTGGAAAGATAAAAGCTAAAGTAATTCTCACACACACAGTCAAACAAGATGCCCAACCTAGTATAGTGTAAGTACATTCATACCTACAAACACAAACGAAAGCAGATTTTCATAAATTTCATAAATTGCATCTTTTAAAAAACTGTTAGTACATGACCTTTCCAATATAAGCATTTCACAAGTAGAAAGTAACATATAATCCATAAAAATACATGTATAAAAGGAAGAAATGAACAATTAAAATAAAAGGCATGAATGGACTCTTGGGAGGAAAAAAAAGAGATACAAGTGAACAAGTAGCATTGTTTCTCATATCACAAAAACACCAAAGTATTTACTAAGTCAGCCAAAGAAATCCAGGCAAAGTCACCATAACTCTTGGAGCCAGCCATGGAGAAAAAAATAAATAAAAAATTAAATTAAAAAAAAAAAAAAGGTCAGGGTCAGCCCCACAGCTTAGTGGTTAAAAGAGCTAAATCCTACATAGCCTGCTATCGTTCAAACCCTGGCCCTGGCAGCTTGAAAAAAACACAGTGGTGTGTTCTCTGGCAATTAAAAAAAAATGTAGAAAGAATTTTATCTCAAAGGGGGAAACCTTACACAAATATTGAAAATTATCTTAATTTACATCATGAAAGATATCACCATATTTTCTAAAAATCAAAGCATATCATCAATAATGTGGCAGAGATTGACAAGGAGACCATAGAAAAGAGGCAGTAGTAAATCATAAGCATTCATTGAAATGCAATTGATATATTCATGGAGTAAAAGGAGAAAACCTATCTCACCTCAATGCTTAGAAACAAAATGCCAATTAAATGTTGAAAAAATAGATTTTTATCTGACTTTTTTTTTTGAAAGTTAATTGCCAGAGGGTGTGTGAGTTCAACAGTGAGAGAAGGAGAGGAAAAAGCACCCCCAACGGGGCTCGGTCACCACACAATTTCTCCTTCATTTATCCAACCTTTGGAAACTTGGGCACATATGAACATGCATCCACAGTGTTTCTCAAGCCACTGGGGCCAGGAGTCAAAATGCCGTAAGCTTTTAAGAAGCCTTTCTACCCTGAAATCAGGGCCCTCTATATTTTCATATAATTTGTTTAACTTTTTATTTTGAAATAAGTATGGATTTTAAGGAAGTTAAATGATAGTACAGAGAATTCCCCAGTACCTTACACCCATTTCCTACCACTTATTACATAACTATGTAATATACTAGCAACAGATAGAAATTAAATCGATATTGTGTCTGAACATTCTGTCATTTCATCACATGTGCACATTCATTGAATCAGTGCTAAAATCAAGATATAGAAATATTCCTTTACTACAAAGTCTCCCTCATGCTACATCTTCTAAGTCATACCTCCTATCTTTAACTACAGGCAATTATTAATTTGTTCACCATCTGTATAATTTTGTCATATTGAGAATAGTACATAAATGTAATCATATAGTATGTGACTTTTCCTAATTGTCTGTTGTGCACTCAGTACATATTCATCACTTTGTTGTATTTATTAGGAATTCGTTCATTTTTACTGTTGAGAAATGTACCATACTATTGATAAAGCAATTTCTGTAACCATCACCAATTCTAGGGCATTTTGACTATTTTTAGTTTTTGGCTGTTACAAATGAATTTGCTATAAAAAAATCATGTAGAGGTTGTATGTGGAAATACATTTTCATTTCGCTGGCATAAATGTCAAGGATGATAATTGTCGGGGCCTGTGATAAGTGTGTTTAGTAATTTTTTAGTTTTTCTGATAGATATGTAGATATATAATATAATAAGCTTAATTTGCATTTTCTTGGGGCTAGTTATTTGAACATTCATTCATAGGTTTATTTGTTATCATTATATCCAATTTAGTAAAATGTGTTTTTTACTATACGTGTGTGTATTGCAATATGATTAATATATATACACACATATATGTTTATATATATATATATATATATATATATATATATATATATATACACACACAGTTGAGTTTTGAGATTCAGTTCCTTAAATCTTCTAGACGCAAGTCCTGTATCAGACCTGGTTTGCAAATATTTCTTCTTTGTTGTAGCTTATTATTTTTGGTCCCATTTACAGGGTCTTTAACACAACAACTTTTTTAAATTTTGTTGAATCTCAGTTTATTGACTTTTAAATGTTATGCTCCATGGATCTGGTACAGTGTCTAAGAACTCTTCACTGAGCTCTGGGTCCCTAAGCTTTCTCCTATGGCTTAATGTTTATACGTACATTTTATTATCCACTTTGAATTAATTTTTATAGAAGGTGTGAGGTTTACACTAGGTTCATTTTTTTTTTTCTTAGAGATTTTTGCTATAGGGCACATGAGCCTGCCAGAGAGACAGAAAGAAAGTGAGAAATTACACCCTCTCCCTGGTGGGGATGACCACACTAAAATCCTTCTCCAATCTCCTCTCCGGATTTTGAAAATACATGCACATGCATCTTGCACCAGGTCCAGGACTAGAAATGTGATCAACAATGTGGGAGTCCAGTGAAACCAACAGATGGTGTTGGTTTCACTCTAAGGTTCATTTTTTGCCTATGAACATCCAATCATTCCAACTATTTTTTTTTTCAAAAGGCTACTGTCCCTCTATAGAATTGCTTTCACAACCATAGGCTCAGATACTCAGATGCCTTAATAGCTTTCCAGATACTGAGCACTAGAAATACCATATCAATGAAAAATCACAGAGCAAAAGAGACATCAGATGGGCTCCTGGTATTTGTTTGTGTTTAAAAAGATACCAAGAAAGCTCATAAATGCTCAAAGGAAGTAGTGACTCTTACCATGAAGATGACCACTAGGTAAGTTAGCCTAGGAGAACTAAGTGCACAAGACTCCAAACTGTGAGAGTTGTTTTGTGGGTTATGCCCAACAAACTTTGCACACAGGCCTGCCAGAGCCTTTAGGATCTATTCCAAGATTATTTTCCATACTACGGAAGCTCACATAGGTTGGCTCTGTGGATTGTTCAAGAGAAACTATATCCTATATGATGTCTCTGGTTTGAATCCTCAACTGTTCCACCATGAACGAATGGAAAAAAAATAAATAAATATAAGCAAGTAAATAAATAAATTTTAAAGAATAAAAGAAGAATTGCTTTTGCATTCTCAAGAATCAGTTGACTGTACTTGGATGGAGATTATTTCTGGATTCTACATTCATTTCCATTGATCCTTGTGTCCATTTCTCTACAATTAGCACGTGGTTTAGGATCCTATAGCTATATAGATAGGCTTAATGTTGATTCTTCCCACTTTAGTTCTCTTTAGTTTGGTGTCAGAGTTTATGCTCTTAATTCCTCTGCTCAATCTGTCACAATTATTTTTCTCCACTTATTAAGGGGTTTGGAGAAAATATAAGTATATTAGTATGACTATTAATCTGTGCATTTCTCTGGGCATCTTCTTCACTACATAATTCCTTTTGGGAAGTTTTTTGATGTTGTTGTTTGGTTGTTTGTTTTCTTCTACCACGATAGGAAAACACAAGGAAGAAGGGATACTAGTCAGATCTTTTATTACAAATTTACCTCTAACCATTCCAATAAAATTTCATCCTGTCAAGTAGGACTCAATCATTCCTGTTAGGGCTATTTCATTCCTACCAGCCCTACATAGACAACATTATAAACATTTTTTCTTTATGAATACAGTTGTGAGGAAATACTAATGATAAACTATCAACTTTTATTGAGGATTCTATAGAAAACTTTATAAAGAGAAATTTTTGAGCATGCTTTGTGTACTAAATAGTAATATCATTTTCTCTTTTGAAAACATATGAACAAACTTCAAAAAAGTTTGCGAAAAATGTGTGCTATGGAAAAAACTATGTATGGATTTTTAAAGTTTTGCACCAAAATAAACTCTTTTTACTTTTAATTTTACTTTTTCCGTAAACTTTTTGAAGTTCCCTTGTTGAGAGGTCCTTTGCTTATAGAAGGAAGAACAGTTGCCAGGTCATAGTATCATAAGAAAAAGTGACATAGTCACAATGTAAACATTACTGTTATGATAAAATGATGGGATATTAAAAGAAAGTAATTCTGTTAAAATTGTCAAATAATTATAACAGCTGAATATATTGCACATCTATTATTTTCAATGAATCCTACATGAAAAAACCTACTTATTACTATTTCTTCATGAAGTATGAGGTATTATTATCTCTACCTACTCATGAAGAAACAGAATGACCCAAGACCACATATTTAGGAAGATATAAAGTCAAAATATAGTGTGAGACAGGACATCACCCAGATCAAACTCTATTAGCCAGTACATTCCCCCAAATGGCTAGCATTAATTGAGTATTAGCTGGTCTAAAACTGCAAGGGAAAACTACTGTTCTTCATCCTGGAACATCCTGTGTCTCTTTCTGTCTATAAAAAAGCACTATTATGAATCAAACTCCGATGTTCAGTGTCTTCCTTGTGTTGTATTATGCTTTGTTTTCCATCGACAACATTCTACCAAACAGTAGGATGGACTTCTACTTTATCCAGTTTCAGCTGTTCTGAAAAGATTTCTCATTTTATTTGGGTGCTCTTTGGAACCCTTACTCTATTCCAAACCCAGAATATAGTCTATGTTTTAAATCAAACTTTTATTACTGGATGATCAGATTTTCACCAGATTTAGAGTTACCTGTCAGAAGATTTATATATCCAAATCTAGTGAAATCTAATCATTAAGTAATGTGTCTATAGTAAACAATAAACCCATAGAAATTCCACTTTATTTATAACCTATTTAAGTGTCTGTAACCATGATATACTTTTCACATGCATTATCATATCAGCGTGACAGAAATGTCATGACACATAGAACAATGTCATGGCTTTTCCAATAACCCAAAATTATCCTAGGTTGTTGTTGATGAATAATTCAAATAAAGAAGAAGAATTTGAGAGTTTTTATAATGTGCCTAAATTTTTAGGTAGTAAATGCCAAAACAAGAACTTAAACACAAGTCTTATGTTCAACTATTAATGCTATGAACTCCAATGACATAGTTTCAACATGACAAGGCAATATGTTTGTGATTAATACTGCAGTCGCTGGGGAGATATAATATATGTCTCCAAGTAGAGGTGTAACAGGTTAAGTTTCTATGTATCTGGTATACCTCCAACCTGGAAATTTGATCAAAGTGCAGAGTTCTGATGCTAATTTCATGTGTCAATTTCACTATGCTAAAAGATGACCAGAGAGCTAGTAAAATATTATTTCTACATTTGTCATGGCCAGCAAGTGGAGTAGTGGTCAAAATGCTGGACTCCTACATAGCTGACTGTAGTTCAAGTCCTGGCCCTGGTGGCTTGAAAATCATCCTAAGTGCCCAAACTCCTGGGAGGAGGATGAAGAAGGGATTACAACATAGCCATCCCCCTTGGGGTGATTTCTCACTTTCCCTGTCTGGCAAACGCATGTGCCCTATAATAAAAACTTAAAAACAAAAAGCATTGTTTCTACATTTGTCTGTAAGGATGTTCCTGAATTAGCATTTTTAAGTAATGAAGATCCTCACTAATGAGAAGAGGCCTGGTCCAACCTGTTGAGGACCCAGATAAAACAAAAATTCAGAAGAAGGCTAAATAAGTTCTCTTTCTTCTTGAGGTGAGACATTCATTTTTTCTTATCCTTGGACATTCGAGCTCCTGATTTTTGGAACTTCAGACTCCATTTAAACATAGGCTTCCCTGTCTTCAGGACTTCAGGCTTGGATTGAATTATAGCTCTGGCCTTCCTAATTCTCAAGCTTGCAGAGGCAGATGAATGGACTTCTAGGCCTCCATAATCAATTACCACAACATATCTCCAGCTATCCATCTACCAAACCACCTGTTTATATTCAATTATTCTGTTTCTCTGGAAAACACAGAGTAATGCATAAATTTATAAAATGTTGAAACAATTCAAATTCAGTTGTTACGATTCTGAACACAAGTGACTTCAGTTTATATGTACCTGTCAATCCATTTTTATATGATAGTTCTGTGGCAGAATCAATGGTAAGGATTAGATATATGAGCAATGAAAGATATGTAGGAGTTGACGGTGTCTCTAAGGTTTCTGACAGGAGAACCAGGTAATGAAAGGGAAAAGAAGAAAGGCAGGATTTCAAAAATAATCAGAGGTCCATCATTAATAAGTGATAATGTGTACAGAATGTTAATGTAAGAATATCAAATGTACAATTTAAAATGTGATTGGAAGCTGGGATTTATTAGGTCTCAGAATATATATTTCAGTTCAACAATATATGGGTAGCAGTTGCAACTTTGGGCTCAGATACAATTCTCTTGGAAACATATGTAGAAAAAAGAAACAAGGACAAAGATAGGCCGAAACAAGGCCCAGCAAATTTGACAACGGAGGAGATGGTGAAATGAAGCACACGCAAAGGAGACCAAGAAGAAATAGTGTGATACAGAAGGCAGTTCAGAGAGAGTATGGTGAGGGAGTGGTCCCTCAAATCAGCTACAGGACAGGCTCTAGTAGAATATGACTGCAGTTATGACAGTGAATGTGACCTAAGTACAAGAGTTTAATTTAAATGGGGAATGCAGATGATGCAAATGAATTAGGAAATAAATGGAATTTGGAATTGTCAAGACAGTCTTATTTGAAAAGGTCTGTTTTCAAGGAAAGGAAGTAGTTTCTATGGTAGCTTGCAGATTGATTTTTGTCTTCATCACATGATTTTATCATACTTTTGAGACATGAAAATTAGTTTTTGCTGTGTTTTATAGTCTTTTAAGAGAAATTCAACTATTGTGAAGAAAAACCCAATGAGCTTGATTTCATTCTTAACGTTAAGTTTTAAATGCGCTTCATATTAACTGGAAGTATGAACCATTTATTAAAGTGGACAATAAGGTTGGGTGTATTTTTGAATGACAATCAGGATGGAATAACTACACTCAATTTGACCCGACGATGGTAATGCAGCAGTAGGACACTCATCTGCCATGCCAGAAACCATATAGAAGATCAGAGGTTGCGTTCCTAGTCTGACCTGTACTAGGTTCAGGCACTCTTCAAGGTGATCCTTGCTGGTTGGAAAGGCTGGAGGTGGAACTGCAGAGTGAGACACTGTTTCAGGGTGCATATAAATTTCTGTCTTTCTCATGAAAGAAATAAACTTAGAAAAAAATAATTAAAAAGTAAATACATTAAAAAATAACACTAGCTTCTATGTATATTAAATTTCAGAGACTGTAAAGTGTGTATCTAAAACATCATTATCTCAGTTTTCTTATTTGCCAATGCTCTAACATTGCACAAGCTCTATGAGTTCATGTTTAATGGTAACACTGAGTATAAAAGTTCATTTTCATCAGGCATTTGTTTGGGCCAGACCCTAAGCTCTCAGGACCCTCCCATGTATTATTTATTTAAACTTCCTAACTAATTGTTAGGTATAAATATGACAAATTTCCTTTTGTAAATAAGAAGACAGTGATTTATCGAAGTTGAAATAGCTAATTAGCAAAAGAACTAAGATTTGAAATTCTGGAGTTCACTTATTCACAGTGTCATGCATTTTTTCCAATGAGAATTGTTACTTGAAAAGATATTGACCTGCTAGGATTTGCTGAAGCCTAAATATGATAAAAAGGATAATGTATTTAGATTAATGTCAGTCACTTATTTTAAATAGATATTTGCTGTTATTAGAATTATCACTTTCATTATATGACTTTATTTGAATCTGGTGGGTTGATACTCAATAGTTAATGTTAATTCTTCCTACATCAAAAAAATGTAATTTAAATATCATATTTTTACCAAAGGGCATAAGTTCTTTCTTCCTGTATTATACATGCACATATAAAACTGTATTGCGCCCATATATTTTGTTCCCCATATTTTCTACGTTTTCAATGATAATTCAGATTTTCCATCTGTTCACTGTCATATTAAACTTAAATTGAGACAATTTGCCTATATACTGCTTCCTTCACTCTATCTTCATTTGACCTGAAAATCTATGATCAAAAGCTGTACAAATTGAATCATTAGACTGACTTTAACAGCATATTTTAGTTCAATTGCAATATCTCTATTGCCTCTGAAAGCAGCTGAATTGAAAAGAAATCATGCCTTTATACTTTATGAACATGTAGGTTTCCTGTCAAGCCAATGTGTTATCAACTTACTTCAAAGAATGAAATCAAACTACCAGAACAGATTCATTTCTATCTGCAAGCCTCACTTCAGTAGTTTGGCTAGAGTTCTGACTTCCAAACTGCTCCATCAAAATGACCTCTAGCAGAGGTTACTCTCTCTCTTGTAGGCTGTGACTGCTCAGTGACACTGACTGAGAAATAACTTTCAGCCATTGTCATCATAGATGCTGCAACAATGAGCATCTCCTTTGACATTTTGAATGTAAAAGCTATGTTTATATACCTAAAGTTTATTCTCTTTTGTGTATTATCTGATGAACTGAAGAATTAAACTTTTTTAAAATGTTTTTTATCACCACTTTATCTTACTTATTTAGTTATTTTTGCCAGAGGATGTATGCACTTGCCAGAGAGAGGGGGAGAGGAGAGAGAGAGAGAGAGGGAAAGTGAGAAAGAAACCCCCTTTTGGAGTTGTGGGCACTCATGCATGTGTGCTCAGTGTGTTTTTCAAGCCACTGGGTCCAGAACTTGAACCATGTAGTCAGCCATGTGGAATCCGGCCGCTGTAATCACCACCAGCTGACTCCCAGCTTTTTCTTTTACTATCTCTGTGACCTTGGATCAAATTCTTAACTAACTTATGTTCTTAGTTCTCTGTTCAACAAAAGAGGAATAATAAATCATGCTTTTTTCAAGTTGTAATAAGAATTATCCAAATGAACTCTAGCTCTGACATGTGATATGTTCTGTGTTCTCTGCATCTCCCCTTAAACTACCCAGTTTCTTTGTCTCTTTTCTTTTCCTTTATTTTATGATTTCTATAAGACTAGTGCTATTGCTGTTTGGTGTATTCATGTACAGACAATGGCAACTACATCCTCATGGGCACCTGCATAACAGCAATTGTAAGAAGCAATGAACTGAAAGATATACTACAATTTCTGAAGTTTAACATGTGATAAAAATATTCATATTATGACAAGCGAATGGCAGTATTATTATTTGAAATCTCCATTTCAATATACGAATAAAAAATTTTAAAGAATTATTATGGATTCAGGATAATTAGCAGAATAAAGTCAGCTAATTTTCTGATATCTTCACTTCTGGAAATAAATTTAAAGACAATTCAAAACAATATTGGGCCCAGTGGCTGTGGAGCAGTGGTAACGTAAGTGCCCTTGAAGGCTGGAAACCATATGGCCGGCTATGACTTGAATTACTAGGTTGGCCTGAAAACATGCTGGGTACGCATGGAGGTATCCAGGATACTGAGGAGCTAGAAGACTGAGAGAAGGGGACCATGGCATGATAAGACCCTGTTAAGGGTGCTTTGCCCTCTCACATGTTCATGTATGCACACGTGCTCTTCATCACAAAAAAACTAAAACATACACAATCTTGTATCAAAAATGCCTATTTTGAAAGGAAGTCCTTTCTTAGGAAATTGATTAAAATAGCGTAAAGTAGAAACGCGTGAATCAAATCTTTACCTGAAAATGTTCTTAAGCTGACATAAGTCAAAAATCACCATTTTCATTTAACAATGAATTGCAAGACTGAAGGAAATATCCAAATTATAACGATGAGAGAACGGTTGGATTTTTTTTTTCTATTTTATATCACCATGTGGTTGGTACATGTTATGAATTATAAAAATATAAGGAAAAATAAGTAGAGAAATTATATATTTGCATTTTTTCCCCTAAAAGCTCTAGAATAGCACATGGAACTATTACCAGCAGTTTCTTTGGAAGAGTTTCTTTGAGGGATATTTTATTGAGACAGTGAGTTTCACAAAGGATGAGAGAAGCCGCCTCATAAGGAACTGGTGTTAGAGACCCCAATTACTACTTTATTAGGATCCAGCCCAGGGGATACAGGCATGGGAAATCAAATTCTAAGAAAGTGAAAAGTTTCATGACAACCTTGAATCCATTGATAAACTATATTTATTTGGGAGACAGTATGAAAAGAGAGAGGGAAAAGCCTGAAGTTTGTAGTCATGTTACTGAGCAGGCTAACCCAGCGTGTATGTAGGTTTGGTACATGGGGTGTAAAATCCTGAAGAACATAAAAAGTTTGGGCAAGTGCTTTCCTTTTGGATAGAGCCCCTATTCAAAGGGGCCGTCGAAAGCCTGCTATTTAAGTGAGAAACTATCTGAATATAATGTGTAATGCAAAGTCATGTTTCAGAAGCAGAGAGCAAACACATTTTAGTACCTCGTGTAAAGGAGGATTATATGTTTCCTGTGAAGAAGGAAATGTTTATGCTCAGGATGATGCCCTTCTAAAAGACACGTACCAGTTTAAGCATGTCTGGCCTATTGCCAACCCTGCTTCCTAACTCCTGGAATCTGCTCCAAAACTAACATGATCCCCAGAGCATATGTAAAGCCATAAAAGATGATCTCTTGTAATCCTTTTTGCCAAAAATACTACAGAACTATTTTCTTGGATACCATTTACTTATTCATTGATTTATTAAATTTTTATTAGGAAGCTATTATGTAACAGCCCTGCAGGAGGCTTTGTAGATGTGAGAATGAGCAAACACCATTAAAACTCTGACAAGTGCTGCAATGTGCATTTGTACATGATGTTTACGATGCTATAAGAGTGACTAAAAAGGCAATCTTACCTACTCTACAGGGAAGGGCATTATTCCATGTGAAAACACAATGATGCTTCAACATGAAGGATAACTAGCAGAGGTACAGGAAGTAAATATGCAGCATAAAGAGTAGCACGTGCACAAGGCACCGGTAGGACTAGGGGAAAGTGCATGATTGGGGGATAGCAGTCATCTGCATATACAGCCCTTCCTCCTGTATTGTTAATATTTCTTTTAGTTTATTTTTCCAACTTACCTACTTAACACCGAGCTTTTATCAAAAAGTTCTCATTTATTCTCGCTTGTTATTCTTATGAGTAAAATCTTAATAATTTATGCATATTCTAAAACTACTGTCATTTGAATAGTGATTTTTTTTTTTAGTATACCTATATTTGAAGACACTTGGGATTCTAAGAGTTAATATTATAGCAAGTTTTGTGTATTTTTTTCTTTTACCTATTTATAATTGTTTTCTTCATTTTCATTTTAAATTTATTGATTTCTGTTCTATTATTGTGGATGAGGGCAAGCATTATCTTGTACTTGAGCACTTACAGCTTTTGAGCACAGTTCCCAAATTTCGTTCTGTAGAATGTTCTTTCAGCAATATTTTAACAGATTTTATTGAAGTTCCTCTAGTTTCCTTGGGTAGAATTAAAATCCAGTGAGAAGAAATTGTGTGTCCAAATTTATATAAGGAAATATCTGCTATTAGATCAAATCTCTTAATTCAACTAGCTTATGCTGCTTTGGTGGATTGATTTTTTCCCACATACTCCCCTATTCTTCTTAGATGGATTTTTCAATGTGTATGAGGCATCTTCAAGTGTTTAGTCGAAAAACGGATATCATGAAGAACTATGCAGGACAGAAATTTCTTCTTGCCAAAATAAACTCATATTTTAATTACATTTTTCAAACAGACATGTGTACCAATGCACCAGGACAGAAACACCAGAGATAAACCCTGAAACATACAGCCAACCAATTTTTGACAAAGGGCACCAGTAAATCCATTGGGAAAAAGAAACCCTCATTAGCACATACTGCTGGAAAAACTGGGTATCCACCTGCAGAAGGATGAATCTGGACCCCTCTCTCTCTCCCTTAACAAAAATAATTTAAAGTGGATCAAAGATCTAAACCTAAAATCTTAAACTATAAAACCACTGTTGGAAAACATTGGAGAAATTCTGGGAGGCAACAGAGTAAGCAAAGACTTTTTTTTTTTTGGAGAGGTTTTTGCTATAGGGCACGTGTGCTCGCCAGACAGACGGAGAGACAGAAAGCAAGAAATCACCCCCAATGGGAGGATGGCCATGCTGCAATCCCTTCTCCTCCATTCTGCTCTTGGGATCTTGGGCATGCACGCACACGTGCCCACATGAGTTTAAGTCACTGGGTCCGGGACTCAAACCGCAGTTGACTACATGGGAGTTCAGTGACATAGCCATTATGCTAACTGCTGGTCCTGTAAGCAAAGACTTCTTAAATAAGACCTCCAAAGCACAGGCAATAATCTCAAAAATAGACAAGTGAGATTATATATCAGATTAAGTAATTTCTGCACAGCAAAAGACACAGTAATTAATGTGAATTAACAACTCTCAGAATGGGACAACATTTTTGTAAACGATTCCTCAGGTAAGGGACTGATAAACAGAACACACAGGGAATTTAAGCAGTTTACCCTCCCCACAAATAATTAGCCAAATTAAAAAATGAAAATGAGCTGAACAAACAACTCTCTAAGGAAGACAGATGAAAGCCAAAAAGCATATGCAGAAATGCTCAACATCCCTCATTATAAGGAGATACAAGTCAAAACCACAATGAGATATCACCTAACCTCAGTCAGAGTAGCTAAGATTAAAAAAAAAAAAAAAAAAAAAAAACAAGAAAACTGATTAGTGCTAGTGAGGCTGTGGTGAAAAGAGAACTATCTTATGCTGTTGGTGGGAATGTAAATTAGTACAGCCACTGTGGAGAGCAGGATGGAGGTTCCTCAAAGATCCACAAATAGAACTACCATATGATCTAGCAGTTCCACTCCTGGGTATCTACCAAAAAGGTAGGAAAATGCTCAGTCAGAAAACTGCTTGTACGTCTATGTTTATTGTGGCATTATTTATGATGGCTAAGACATGAAACCAACCCATATATCCATGAACAGATGAATGGGTTGAAAAAGTGTGGCAGATATACTCTATAAAATAATACTCAGCCATAAAAAATGCCAAGACCTTGGCATTTGATATAAAGTGAATGAATATGAAAGATTCATTGCTGAGTGAAGCAAACCAGGCTATGAAAGAGAGACATCGTATGTCTCCACTTAATATATACTGATTGTTGAGACCAACAGTTAGCATAATGGCTATGTCGCTGAACTCCCAAGTAGTCAACCATAGTTCGAGTTCCGGACCCAGTGGCTTAAACTCACACCAGGCGTATGTGCGTGGTGTGCTCAAGATCCCGAGGAGAATGGAGGAGAAGGGATTGCGGAGTGGCCACCCCCCCGGAGGGTGACTTCTTGCTTTCTGTCTCTCTCTGTCTGTCTGGTGAGCGCACGTGCCCTATAGCAAAAACCTCTCTAAAAAAAAAAAACAAAAACAAAAACAACAAATATATATATAATATATATATAATATAATATATATATATGTGTGTGTTATATATATGTAATATATATGTGTAATATATATATGTAATATATATAATATATATATATATATTTATTATATATATTATATATATCATCTGCACTCTATAGCAGAAACTGAAAGATTAGAGAATACAGAAGTATGTAAAATGGTTACAGATACTGGAGACAGTGTGGGAAGAGTGTTGGGGATGTGGGATAGTGAGAGGAAAGGACTGACGGAGAAAAATGGAGAGGCAATACATTTAAGGGACACAGAAATGGATGATAATGTGTGTGTTATCTTCAATTGAATTGGTGTGAAGTGTATTCATGTTAGGTAATTCACTTTACATGCTGTATAGTGTTTGAATGCATAAAATATATTAAAGTAATAAAATAAAATTATATTTTTCATGAACTTTTAAAAGTCTTCTCATATTTTTTTTTTTGCATCAATAATTGTTCACAGCATTATTTCTTATCAACATGTTTCCCTAACCTGGTTCACTAGCATGTTACTAAAGTTGGCCATTAGGATAAAATCTGTTATACATGTCTATGCTCTTCTCCCTACTTACATAGTATGTGTGTTTCAACATTACATGTTTGGCTAGGAACACATATTATTGCTTTTTTTTAACTGACCTCATGGTCTTGCCTTTCTTCTTTTATTTTTTTTAATTAAAGCAACAACAAAAATTAAAATTTGTCCAGCGGTGATTGGAGACATTTTAGAGCCATATCAATAAAGTTTTCACAGCATATCCTCGGACGAGGAAGTGAAACAATAGCACAAGGCCAGAATGGAATGAAAGCGGGAGATTTCAAAAAATTCAAATAAATACTTGTGGGAACCAGCAGTTAGCGTAATGGCTATGTCGCTGGACTCCCACGTAGTCGACCGCGGTTCGCGTCTCGGACCCGGTGGCTTAGAACTCACGCCGGGCGCGTGTGCGTGCCCAAGATCCCGAGAGGAGAATGGAGGAGAAGGGATTGTGGCGTGACCATCCCCCCTGGGGGGTGATTTCTCGCTTTCTGTCTCTATGTCTCTCTCTGTCTGTCTGGCGAGCGCACGCGCCCTATAACAAAAAACCTCTCCAAAAAAAAAAAAAAAAAAAAAATTCAAATAAATACTTGTGATACCTTGCAGAAGTGAAGGTGTGTAAGATTTTGTGACCATTTCCAAAATATATTTGCTTAACTCTCTACTTACACATAAGCATGTGTTTGGGGTTTTTGTTTGTTTGTCTGGACCCAGGCTCAGATCCTGAGTTAACGTGAGCACATTGACACACCTTCATGTATCTGTGACCCTGGCTGGCTAAAGGACTAGGGGAAGGAATGTGGTAGAATACGACTCAGTCTCTCTCTCCCTGAAAATAAATGAATAAAATAAGCCTAAAGAAATAAAAGAACACAGATCATACCTTATCTTAATAGGCTTAATATCGACTAACATATTCTAACATCATTTGATACAGTTACTGTTAGGGTACCTACACATGTTCTTATTTCTCTCTGTTTACATTTTACAAACATATGTACAGTAAAACTTACTGGGCTTTGAAAAATACATCAAGTCATATTTTCACTACCAGAGTTAAAATTCGAAACAGTTCCTTTGTCACACCACCAAATTCCTTCATGTTTTCTTTTTTTATGGTCAATCCCGTCTTCTCATCTCTCAGTACCCCTGGAAAATCTTGATCTATTCTTCATTTCTAGTTTTACATTTCATAAAACTTTATAAAAATTAATTATAAGGTATATTTTTAGGATCTGGTGTCTCTCATTTATAGCAATCCATTGGCAATTTATTTATATTGTTACATATATCAGTGGTTCATTTCTTTTGATTACTGAGTAGTATTCTATTATGTAGATGTTTCACAGTTAGTCCACTAGCCTGTCGAAAGTCATCTGGATTGTTTCCAATTTTGGGTAATTATAATAATACTATAAATATTAGCATACATAATTTTGTGTGATGTTCAGTTTTCATTTCTCTTGGGTTAAAAAAAATGAGGTTGCTTGATCATAGAGTAAGTGAAGTATTAACTTCATTAAAATTGCTATACTACAATAAATTCCAAAGAGACAAATAGCATTTTGCATTTCTACTATAATAGCCAAGAATTCTGATGGCTCCACATGATCAATAACACTTGATTTTGTCACTTCTAATTTTTTAATGAATATTCAGCTAATAACAATAATACGAATTTAAGATTGAGAGGAACAAAATATATACTGTTTGGGAATAGTAGGTGGTAAATCAATGATTATTGAATTGTGAAGAATTTTTTTCCTGTCAACTTCATCTAACTTGTGTGAACTTGATTTATATAATATCTTGACTCATCAACTTGATGACATACTTTGGTCAAATGATGTACTTTAAGGCGTTAAATAGCCTTTTATAATATCTAATTATGTTGATAATCTTTTGACAGCTTTGGCACCAGTACATTAGTCATATTTTTGTTTAAATCATTCACTCACTTTTTTTAATTTTTTTTAAGTTTTACCAAAAAGCTCATGAACTCATCAGAGAGAAACAATGAGAGGGAAAGTGAGAAATCACCCCGCAGAGGGAAATGCCCATGATGCAATCCCTTCTCCTCCTGCAATTTTGGGGCATGTACACACTTGTATACACATCACCTGGTGCAATTTTCAAGCTGCTAGGTCTAGGACTCAAACTGTACTGTAGTCAGTCATGTGGAAGTCTAGTGACAATACCACTATGCCATTTGCTGACACTTGCTATATGGTTCTTTATATCTCATTTTCAGCTAGTTCTGAGCAAATAGATGACTTATCCATGACTGAAGAGATGATTGTAATGAAATACTACTCACTTGATACTGGTTGTTTCAGAATGTTTTTTTTAAGTATTATTTATTTTAATTTTATTTATTGTTTTTATTATTTTTTCATTTGCTATAGGGTATGTGTACTCACTAGAGAGAGAAGAGAGAGAGAGAAGGGGGGCTGGAGTGAGAAAGTAAGCCCCCAGGACTTGGGCTAGAGCCGTGGTCAACCAACTGTGGAATACAACACCTTAGCCACTATACCACCTGCTGGCCCTGGTTCAGATTTTTTAAAAGGCTACCTAAAACAATAATAATAATTCCAATGACATGTTATTTAAAGAAGCAAACTCTGCTGACTGGAACTTCAGAAAATTGCTTCACCGAATTTGAGAGGTGCTTGAGAAGCCCACACAAATATTGAAAAATGAATCCATATGTGTACACGTGTGAATTTAAATGTTTAACTCCTCAGGCTCTCATGGGAATTATTTGCTCTTTAATTTACAAACAATTCTAACAGTTTGTTTCAATTCTTAATTATAGACAAGGAAATGGAACGTGGGTAGAGACTCCTGAAGGCAGATTTAATACTTGTTTCAAGGGAAGACTAATGATCATCCATCAGAGAGGTAAATAAGAGAGAAGGTACAAGAATTTTTTTTAAAAGCAAGAAGTGAGTCCATTTAGAAATCAATATATAACACATTTAGTAGTAGTATATTGTGGCCAGAAAATACATTTGCAAATGATAAATGTTAAAAATTGAAAATGCTACTAGATATAATATTTTCTGTTTAAAGGGGAGTGTTTCTTGGAAGGGAAATTTCCATGACTACAGACATTGTTTCATAGCTCATTCGTGGTGATGGGAAGGAGCTGAGTTAGAGTTCATTTCTGGAACAATTTCGTACGTGCTCCAGCTAATTTTCTGATGATGTCAGGTAAATCTATGCCTGTATCTTAGCACGGGAAAAACCTCTGCTACACTGGAATGCTTTTCCTGCTACAATGAGAGAGGGATGCTAAAGACATTAGGAAACTAACTTGAAGTAGCAGAACTATATTAAAATGACATAACAAAAATCTCTAATTATGGCACAAAATAATATATGCTGGCTCAACCATGGTGCTTTTCACTGACAAGTAGCTGTGCTCCACAGGCTGAGAATACATGGGAGGCCAAGGTTTGACTCCTGGTCCAACATAAAAGCTGGCATGATGTTGCGAGTCTGCAATTCCAGTGACATGGGGAGGCTGAGGCTGAGGTAGGAGGACTACAAGAGCAAGGCGGTCCTGGGCTTCCTGGCAAGATCCTGTCTACAAAAAGCACACAGGGACCAGCGGATGCTGTAATGATTATTTTGCTGGACACCCACGTAGTCAATTGCGGTTCGAGTCCTGGACCCAGCGGCTTACAACTCATACCAGATGCATGTGTGTGTGTGCCCAAAATCCAAAAAGGAGAATAAAGGAGAAGGAATTGCAGTGTGGTCATGCCCCCTGGGTGGAGATTTCTCACTTTCTGCCTCTCTGGCAAGTGCATGTGCCCTATAGCAAGAATCTGTCTGAAAAAAATAAAAGAAAACAAGGGAACCAGCAGTTAGCATAATGGCTATGTCGCTGGACCCCCACCGCGGTTCACGTCCCGGACTGGTGGCTTAAAACTCACGCCGGGCGTGTGTGCGTGCGTGCCCAAGATCCCGAGAGGAGAATGGAGGAGAAGGGATTGTGGTGTGACCATCCCCCCTGGGGGGTGATTTCTCGCTTTCTGTCTCTATGTCTCTCTCTGTCTGTCTGGCGAGCGCACGTGCCCTATAGTGAAAACCTCTCAAAAAAAAAAAAAAAAACAACAACACATAGTCACAGCTGAGAGGCTGATACAGGAGTACCATGCCAGTTGAGACCCTGTCTAAAAAAAAAAAAAAAAAATAGTACATGAATAAAGGAAATAAACAAACAAAAACCTCAAACACATGCTTATGTGTAAGTAGAGAGTTAAGAAAAAATATTTTGGAAATGGTCACAAAATCTTACACACCTGCGTTTCTGCAAGGTATCACAAATATTTGTTTGAATGTTTTGGAAATACACCACTTTTATTCCATTCTGGCCTTCTGCTATTGTTTCACTTCCTAGTCCGAGGGTATGCTGTGAAAACTTTATTGATATTAACAGTCAATAGCCTAACATGATGATTGCTAGTTATGCTGAGTAGTTCTTCTTTTCTATTTGCTAAAATTTATTTTGTGCTGGGACCAGCAGTTAGCGTAATGGCTATGTTGCTGGACTCCCACGTAGTCGACCGCGGTTCGAGTCCCGGACCCGGCGGCTTAAACTCACGCCGGGCGCGTGTGCGTGCGTGCCCAAGATCCCGAGAGGAGAATAGAGGAGAAGGGATTGCGGCGTGGCCATCCCCCCTGGGGGGTGATTTCCTGCTTTCTATCTCTCTGTCTCTGTCTGTCTGGCGAGCGCACGCGCCCTATAGCAAAAACCTCTCCAAAAAAAAAAAAAAAAAAAAAAATTTATTTTGTGCTTATGAAGGTGCTGGTTTTATCTAATTATTCTTTCTGTACTTTTCTTACTTTCAATTTCTATTTATTTTACACCATTTCCTCTTATTTCATTTTCTAAGTCCTTCAAAAAGCTAGAAAGGATTTCAAGAACTTGGAATTCTAATTAAGTTACAATGCTCCCCCTTTTATCATAAATGAATATTTCAAATGATTGCCTATACATGCTTTGCTGTTGTAAATCATCTTTTTAAGTTAAAAGAGAATCTTTCACTTCAGTGAGTTCTCTTAAGAGTGACAGAAATTGATGCAACTCTTACAAATCACCAACCCATCTGAAGAAAGATGACCTCTTGGTTAATAGAGGTAATTTGAATCATTGTACTTTTGTGACGAATGCAATATACAGCTTTTAACCGGCAGGTGATTAATCAATGTGTATTATATTATGAGGACTTTCTTCCTACCCAGTTCTCCTGACTTGCATGACCCTGATTTCTGTCATGGTGTACTAACTTAATTGAATAATCTGCTTTCTTGGGGTTAAATGCGTTATTTCAGTGGATGAAATCAAATAATTGAGAAGTTTCAGAGTTAACTACATTCATTGCCAAATCTGAATTCAGCACTGTATGCCTGGATAATTGTCGGCACTTTATAGCAAAACACTTAGCTGAGATCAATTGTAGCTTTCTCGGTAAAATCCCAGAGCTCATCTCTAGGAAGAACATGTGGTTAAAGCAGAGGGGATGGGGGATGAAGAATGTTAAAAAATGCTTAACTGAGTCTGACATTTTGCCTTTTAAATATTAATTATACTGTGGGCTTCTTCCTATTTACATACCTAAGTGTTTGCTTGGGACATAAATGCTACTAAATTGTCTTGAGAAAGCCATAGAGCAGCTTTGTTAGATAAAACTTCTTGCAACTGGTAATTTTTGGCAATTAATATTATGAATGCTAATGCAATGGGGAGTAGGCGCTTCCAGGATGCCACTTATCTCTGCAAAACGAAAGAAAATGTCAGAAGTGGTGAGCCTGCTGAGAGTATCACTTCTGGGAAGGAAATAGATGGCAAATGTTAAAATTATCATATTTATGGACAGGCTAGAATTTTAAGACCAGAGTATATAATACATAGACTAGTAAACAGGATTTATCATAAATATTTTTAAATACTTGTCTTTGGATTGCTTATTATAACAATGAAGACCTTTTTGAAAGTTATACTGAATATACATATATATGGCCCCGAGAAACAATTAAATGCAGATTCAAATAAATCAAGTCATTGGATTATCTCAATAATTGGTGAGATAATTAGGGGTAACTTCGTTGACCCTTATGATCGATATTTAAGCTAAATATTAAAATGGAACGTATATTAGGATAAAGGTGAATTTGATAAAAATGTAAAAGCATCAAATTATGGGCAAAAACAGCAGAGTTATAGGAATGAAATATTAGAATTGCCAGGATAAGTTCCAAAGTATAGTTACACTCTCTAATTTTCCAAGTGAATTTTTAAAAGTAACCATTATTTCACTGCTCATTAGACTCTATAAAATTTTAATCAGCTATCTCTTCATGAGAAATAATGTAGTAGAAAGGTACTACTTAAGCACTATTACCAAATGAGTTGCTTATAAATCAGAAATAAAAATATATTTATCACATTGCACACTCTCCACTTACGATTTGTGGAACTCTAAGTATCAGTTTATTCCAAGGTTTCAAATTTCCAGGTAAATTGAGTTTATAAAGAGTTAGGGAATAGTTTTTAAGATCCTTATTGCATTTTTAACTCAGGGGCTGGCTCGAGTTATGTGACTATGAGTAATAGTATATTTGTTAGTAAAGTGGATGGTCTGTTAATGTAGTATGTTAAGCATAAAAGTAAGATAAATACTTAACTTTTATAGTATGCTTATTTGTATGTGAACATCTAATGATAAAGGTTGTTACTGAAATAAGAAGCATTCTCATTCTGTGTGACAGTCTCACTCTAGTTTCAGTGATCATATTCTATTTGCCCCCAAGCACATTCACTAGGGTCATGCCATGTGTACTAATATTTTTTGTCTGCTAAACATGCTCATAATATGAAGAAAACATAAGAAAAGCGATACATTTGGAAAAATTTCTTTTTATTTTAATGTATTAAGTCTTCATTAAATGTCTATTTTGTACCTATAAAAATGGGAATAAATAAATAATAAATTATAAATAAATTCTGCTCTACTTAAAGAGCCTACCTAATTTTCTTTTAGAAATAAATTTGTATAGATATATTTGTGTGGGGGGTCATCCCCATGGCCTAGTGGTTAAAGGAGCTGAATCTTATATGGTTGAATCCTGATGCCAGAGACTTAACACACGGCATGTGTGCCCCAAGTCCCGACAGGATGGAAAATGGAAGAGAGGCAGTTGTGGTGTGAACATGGCACACTGAGGTGGTGTTTTCTCCCTTCATTTGTCTCTCTGTGGTGAGTGTACATGCCCTTTGCCTATTTAAAGAAGTGCGTGAGGGGACAGCAGATAGAGTAATGCTTATGCCACTGGACTCCCACATAATCAACCATTGTTTGAGTCCCGGACCAGGCAGCTTCATGCTGGGTGTGTGTGAGTGAATGCCCAAGATCCTGAGAGGAGAATGGAAGAGAAGGGATTACAGTATTGCCATGCCCCTGGCAGGTGATTTCTCACTTTCTGTCTCTCTGTCTCTCTCTGTCTCTCTAGGGAGCACACATACCCTACAGCAAAAAATTCTCTCTCTCAGAAAAAAAATAAATAAATAAAAAACCTGTGTGTGTCTGTGTATGTGCGTTTATATGTGTGTATCAAATTAAATTTAAATGTGAATGGGCACCAAAAAAGATAAATACAAGGCAGTGTGCCATAGAGTTGATTTAAGCAGTATATAAGGAAAAATTCACAGAATTATTTTCAATTAGATAGCACTTAGTATGATATTGCAATGTTGATAATTTGCTCCACTGGAAGTCATCATTGGATGTCTAAAACTACTTTGAAAGTAGAAAAACAAAAAACCTAATGAAATATTTAGAAATATAGTACAATCTTTGCACATTAAAAGGTTTATTGTGAGATTATTTATACTAGCAAATGATTTTAAAGCAACTCTAAGGGGATAGATAACATATATTAAATGGAATATTGTGTGAAAATAAAATATATATGTAGAATACATTGCACAGCAAATGATTCATATAACATTGCTAGGTGAACAAAGCAGATTGCAAAATGCACAAAATATGATACTAACTATAAACAGTAAGCACATTGAAAAACATTAACAACACAATTAGTAAAGCTATTTCCATAGGAAAATAATTCCAAGAATTTTTCTAATCTTGCGACTATTTAGTACAAGGGAACTTTAAAAGTTTATGGGAAAAAATGGAATTAAAGTGCAAAAATTGTATATTTGTGCATAGTTTTTTCATAATATGTATTTTCATGAACATTTTCTAGGTTCTTCATTTTGTAGGTTCCTCATTGGCAATAACTCATGTAATTTCTGGAACCCAAAATGTAAGAAGTATTAAAGAGAGAGAGAGAGAGAGGCATTTGGTAATAAATAATGCAAAATTTCAGAACAGAAACACAATGATTTAACAAAACACTAATTAAGAAAATGATTAATGGTGGATAATTTCTTATTACAGAGGGAGATCATAAAATACAGATTTTTATGCCCAGATGAAAGGAGAGACAGAAAAATGGGAGCTGAAAATAAATTTCACACGGTAAAGGCACAGGATGCTGCAGAAAAAGTCACTATTTTCCAATAAAAATGATTCCATCTTAAGTTTTGTCCTTATGGGAAAATTAGTGCTAACTATAATAATGAGAAGTAGATTCATAAAATTGTGAATACTTGAGAACCTAGGATGAACTTGAAGGCTTTATGAGAACTTAACTGTGGATCTGAAACTTGACTGCATATTGGATTCACCTGAGGAAATTCAAAAACATTCCTCTCAGTCTCCTTATGAAGACATTTTAATTTAAATTGTGTGTAGTGGGGTTCGAGGATTTTTTTTTTTCTATCAGGCGTGTGTGCTCACCAGAAAGGCAGAGAGACACAGTGAGAGGAAAAGTGAGAAATCACACATGTTCCCCCCCGCTTCCCAGGGGATGGCCACACTACAATCCCTCCTCCATCCTTCTCTTCTCCTTATTGAGTATGTGAGTGATCTGATGAAAATCATATTTTAACCTTAGTTGGTGATTGCAGAAAAGCTGTATGAATATGATATGACTAGTTTTAATAAAATTTGGGGTTGTCAATCTAGAATCAAGATGAAGAGGAGAGAAAATATATAGATTTTATTTTATTTTTAAAAAGTAGAACCAATTGGTGGTTGTTGGTTAAGGTGGCTGGATCACGTCTGACCAATTGCATGGTTCAAGTCCTGGATCTGGCAGCCTGAAGAACATGTTGGACATGTGTGAGTGTATACTCAAAATCCCAAGAGAAGAATGGAGAAGAAAGGATTAAGATGTGGCCATTCCCTCTCAGGGGGGTGTGGAGGGGTTCTTATTTTCCCTTTCTCTCTTTCTCCAGTGAGAGATCATGCACTGTAGCAAAATTAAGGGGGGGGGGGGGGAAAAGTAATAGGGATAGTAAGCTTTGGGAGTATCTTTCTACTGATTATATGAATTGCTTATTAGAGGAAGTGTCAGAACTGGGCTATATGAATAACCATAGAATTGAAATATGTCAAAGTATTTTCTGACATGGAAGGGGTGTTGCATAATATAAACTCTTTTAAAATTCAACATTAAATTACTTTCCTGTAAACCCCAAGATTAAAAGGGCAGTGCAAAATTACAAAGAAAATAGAAGAGTCGTAAACAATGATAGTTTTCTTCCCCCTCCTCCCTTTTGTGAATGTGCATATTTACCTTGTAATAATGTACACTTAAAATGTTGTAGCACTTGGGACCAGCAGTTAGCGTAACGGCTATGTCGCTGGACTCCCATGTAGTCGACCGCAGTTAGCGTCCCGGACCCGGTGGCTTAAAACTCACGCCGGGCGCATGTGCGTGCGTGCCCAAGATCCCGAGAGGAGAATGGAGGAGAAGGGATTGCGGCATGGCCATCCCCCCTGGGGGGTGATTTCTCGCTTTCTGTCTCTCTGTCTCTCTTTCTGTCTGGCGAGCGCACGCGCCCTATAGCAAAAACCTCTCCAAAAAAAAAATGTTGTAGCACTTAACGTCTGTCTCTTAAGAACATCATATGACCATGAGTTCGAGAGACTTAGAAGGAAAAATCATAAACTCAAGTTCCGGAAGTGTTGAATTTAAAGTAAGTTTATACAATGACTATTCCGAATACAATGAAAAACTTGGGACTTGATATTAGGGTAAGGAAATTTTGGAAGCAGGCACTATGGAGACAGTAAAAAGCATAAACCGATGATGAACTCAATAGCAAGAATCCAGAACAAGAGAAAAGTAGACAGAAGAGTTGAGTTTTTCAGAGCTGATTAAGTATGTGAGTCTGGAATTAATGAAAGAGATTAATTTTTATGGGGCATGAAGATGTAATCCTTTCCATGATTTTACTCCCCTCAGCCTTTTCTATTAACAGGCAAGCAGCAGGAGAATGCCATGAATACAACACAGAAATATAAATCTCTTACTTCACTTTATGTGTACAGGGAGACTGAGGCAAGATAGAAGCTAGACTGAGCCTGTTGACGGTTTGTCCCATTATATTGCATTGCATAGACATCTATTGCATGTTGAAAATATATAATTTAAACAGCATAACATGGCCTCTTTAAAAAAAAATGCATTTTCTGGGACCAGCAGGTAGTTGATGGTTAAGGTAGGACTCCCACATGACCTAATTTGGTTCAAGGCCTGAACCTAGCAGCTTGCTTTCTCTTTCCCTCTCTCTGATCATATTGAATAATAATAAATTAAATAAAATAATTAATGTTTTTTAAAGGTATTATCTATCTCCTCTTTTTTAATATTTTCCAACCATCCACATAAAAATGAGACTTCAGAGTTCTTAGAGATAGGAAGGATAAACTTAAAATTTACCCAACTTCTCAGAAGAAAGCAAGAAAGATTGTCAGTCTTAAATCTCGGTGCCGAATGTACAAGTTAATTTATCTCTAAGAATTTGTAACCCTAATCTGGCCCTCAGGCTGATTGGCAGAGAAAATTCATATTGCCTGTGTGGTCTGAAACACCTCAAGCTGAGAATTTAGTTTAAATCAACGATGAGTAATGTTCCCAGGTACATGGCAGAAGCCAACAAAACCCTCACAGAAAAGGAAAGCAGAGGATTGTCTGAAACAACGAAGAGTCTTTATACAAGGGCACAGTTAAATTTAAGACTGCAGAAAAAGTCAAAAGTGAAAAAAAATAAAATCTTGGGCGCACCAGAGATATATCAGGCCAAAGAGAGCTGGCACTGGTGTGTTCAGTTTAATATAAAAGGTATTTAAAGACATAAAACTTAATCGTGCTAAAGAGGGTCACTATATAACGATAAACATTTCCATTTATCAGGAAGATACACATTTTCCATTTGTACAAATCTAACAACATGGCCACAAAATAAAGAAAATTTGGCAGAACTGCAGAGAAAATAAAGAGACAAATTTACCATCCAATTTAGAGGTATCACATACAGATTTTAATAATTGATAGAATAAGTAGGCAAAAATCAGTTATGAAATATGGAAAGCCTGAATAATAGTCACAAGGAGAATACTACACTCTTTTATTTATGCAGAAAATAAATAATATATTTTAAGGTTAACATCTCATTTGCAAACATGCTAGATATAATCCGTATTGTTCCTACAGTTGGAAAAAAAAAATCCTAAACCTACTGGAAAAAATAACTGAACCAAGTTTCCAGGGGACAAATTGATCATATGAGAGATGGGAAAAATTGGTTTTTGTCAAGTCAGAGTCTTTGTCCCTCAATCCTAGACTCTTAGTCCCAGAATAGAATCATAGCAGATTAGGTGAACATTATTAAAGGTTTTTCAGGTCTAGTAAAAAATTCATTTGGAAAGCTTTGAAATGAAATTGAACAGAATTCTGACAACATTTGTTCTATGTTTGATGTGGCTGCAAAATATGTTAAAGATATAGAAATCCGATGGACCAGAAAAATTGCTCAGATATGCCTTCCACTTCTTTTTAACTGAACGAGGTTATTCATCTATTATTATGTGGTGTGTGTGTATGTGTGATTTTACAGGGTTTTTATAGCAAATGTTAAATTTTGAGGTTTTTTTTTTTTTTTTTCCCCCTAGGGAGATATTTGATATAGGGTGCATGTGCTCTCTGGAGAGACAGAGAGAGAGAGATAAAGTGAGAAATCACCCCATGGGGGGATGGCCATGCAGCAATCCCTCTCCTCCATTTTCCTCTCAGGACTTTGGGCCCACACACACACACACACACACGCACACACACACACACACACACACACGTCTCATGTGAGTTTAAAGCCACCAGTTCCAGGACTTGACCAAGATGGACGACATGAGAGTCCAGCGATGTAATGATTATACCATCTGCTGGGCCCAAGCTTTTATGTTTTAAGACTGGTTTTATTTTTTGCCTTAGCAGGTGTGCATGTGCCTGAGAGAGAGACAGTGACAGTGAGAAAAAAAGCAAAAAATCGTCCCCAGGGGGTTGGCCAAACCACAATCCCTTTTCCTCCTGGAATCTTGGACATGTAGGGCCTAGCATGAGTTTCAAGCCACCAGGTCCAAAAATCAAACCTTGATCACCAATGTGGGAGTACAGCAATGTAACCACTATGCCATCTGCTTGTCCCAAATTTCTAATTTTGAAGATTTCCTCATTTCTGCAAAGCACAGAAAGATGAAGAATTTCTTATTCCTTAAAGAAACCTCTATTTTGTTCTGTTACCCTTCTTTCCAGTGTGTGAGACTTGTTTGCTCTGGCTCTATGATTCATAGCAGAGGAGTTTTGTGATATATTATTATATATATGACTTCCAGCTTTTTTGTCTTTCTTCCTCTTCCTTTCTTTCTCTTCCTTTTTTCTCCTCTCTCTTCTTTCTTTCTCTTTCTCTTTCTTTCATTCTTTTTTATTCTTTTCTTTCTTTCTCCTTTCTTCTTTCCTTTCTTTCTTTCTCTTTCACTTTTATTTTTTTTTTTTGGAGAGGTTTTTGCTATAGGGCGCGTGCGCTCGCCAGACAGACTGAGAGAGACAGAGAGACAGAAAGCGAGAAATCACCCCCCAGGGGGGATGGCCACGCTGCAATCCCTTCTCCTCCATTCTCCTCTTGGGATCTTGGGCACGCATGCACACGCGCCCGGCGTGAGTTTAAGCCACCGGGTCCGGGACTCGTACTGCGGTCGACTATGTGGGAGTCCAGCGACATAGCCATTACGCTAACTGCTGGCCCTTCTCTTTAACTTTTTCAGAGAATTTTTGCTATAGGACATGTGTTCCCGTCAGGGAGCCAGAGAGAAAGCAAAAAAATCACCCCCTGGGGGAATGGCCATGCTGCAGTTGCCTCTCCTCCATTCTCCTCTCAGGAATTTAGGCATGCACAAGCACACACTTGGTGGAAGTTTCAAGCTACTGGTTCAGGGATTCGGACTGCAGCCGACCATGTGGGAGTCTAGTGCCGTAACCAATGCACCACACACTGGTCTATGACTTCAATTTTACACTCTCAATTCCTATATGGCATGGAAACTACCTTGCCCCTTTTTAATACCTCGAGGTTCTCATGTTGTTCTTTGCACGTATTAATGTTCAAGGAATAATTTTGCATAGATGAATATATGAAAGTATGTGTATGGGACCAGCAGTTGGCGTAGTGGCTATGTCGTTGGACTCCCACTTAGTCGACCGCGGTTCGAGTCCCGGACCCGGCGGCTTAAACTCACGCCAGGCGCGTGTGCGTGAGTGCCCAGGATCCCGAGAGGAGAATGGAGGAGAAGGGATTGCGGCGTGGCCATCCCCCCTGGGGGGTGATTTCCTGCTTTCTATCTCTCTGTCTCTCTCTGTCTGTCTGGCGAGTGCACGCGCCCTATAGCAAAAACCTCTCCAAAAAAAAAAAAAAAAAAAGAAAAAAAGAAAAAAAGAAAAAAAGAAAGTATGTGTAAAAGGCTAACTAGCTAGAATGTAAGTCCTCTTAGCTTAGAAATGAGCAATTTTGCCCCAAGATAGCTTTCTCTTTTTTCCTGGCTGCCATTTCAGGATGAGGCTGCAACGTTCTAACTCTAACAGAAGCAATAGAGGACTTTAAAAAGGAAATTCCTTCTTGGTCATAAAATCAAAGGTAATGGTTAAAAGGAGCTAGTGAAACAATTTTCAGAGTTCTGAAAGCATTGTAAATAATGCCCAAGCACTTCAGATGGAGGAGCTAGTATATAAGATAGAGGTTTATTTAAAAAGAAAAAGGCATTCTTAATTTTTCCTTCTGTCATTCATCATCACTGAGGGATTCTACCTAAAAATCTCTCCCCTTATAACAATGTTTATCCTGCAATAACCTCAACTTTATGAAATTAATCTGTTTTGTGTTTTCATTTCAATAGTGCCACTTCTAACAGATGAGTTCTTTACATGATAGATTATAAAAATAGCAACCTACTGAATCAGCCCTGGATATCATTTCTTTAGAGTAGCCAACCTTTAGTTGAAGACAGCACATATGCAGACACAAATACCCACAGACACACAGCTGTGCACACACATACACACACACACACACACACACACACACCCATTACTGAGTTTTACCCCTGAAGATTTCAAAGGGGCCTATTTTATTTTGATATATAGTAAGTAATATAGTCTGGAAATGTCCAAATACACTGAATAAAATCTATTTGAAGCTTTACACAAAGATTAGTACATTCAGTTCATTGATATACATATGTACAACATGTACATACAGATTTTACACATGCACATATGTATGCTAATGCCACATACTATCCATCACCCTAACAGTGGAATGTCTCATACGGAGAGGAGAGGAGCAAGCAATGGCTTATGTTGCGGGTTTTACATTAGTAGCTCCCAAATATTTGACTGTGTACAATTTATCTTAACCAAAAAAATCTACAATTCCACAGAACATTTCTTCCTAGTTTGGGTTTCCCAGAGATGAAGGCTGAGATTATGATTCTGTGAAAGTGATTTAGTGAGGGAGTGTTCTTAGATGAAAGCTGTAAGGTAGCGCAGAAAGTAGGGTAAGGAAAGAAGCCAGGCAAAAAGTAGGGTTCAGCTAAAGTCCCCAAGAAGATCCAGAAAATAAAATAACACCAGACAGTTGTCACACTTTGTAACAAGGTGCCAGCTTTTTTTTTTTTTTTTTTTTTTTTTACTTTTAATTCAGTCCGTTACTTAGCTCTTACTGTCCATTGTGAGCGAGCATAACTGAGGTGTTGTGCCCCTTCACCTTGGGCCATTCTCAGAAGGGGGAAATTGTGAGCCATTAGCAGACAACACTCAGTGGAACTGAAGGCTGGATGCACTGACCCAGGAGAGGGCTGGATGCACTGACCCAGGAGAGAAGACCTGTGCAGAGCAACAGCAATGTCTACAAATTCCACCCCTTCCCCCTGTTCAGTGGATGCAGTGCCCTGGAAGCGAAATGCGAATGTCTATTAGGACAGTACTATATTGATTGTCAAAATTACATCCTTCTTTGGGACCAGGAGTTAGCATAATGTCTGTGTCACTGGACTCCCATGTAACTGACAGTGGTTCAAGTCCTGGACCCGGTGGCTTAAACTCACGCCAGGCATGTGTGCGTGTGTGCCCAATATCCCAAGAGATTGGAGGAGAAGGGATTGAAATTCCCCCTGGGGGGGTGATTTCTCGCTTTCTGTCTCTCTGTCTCTCTCTGTCTGTCTGGTGAGCGCACGTGCCCTATAGCAAGGTCCTCTTCAAAAAAAAAATTAAAAAAAAAGACTTAATTCCATCTGCAACCTTAGTTCTCTTTAACTATGTAATGTAACATATTCACCGTTTCAGGAATTAGGCGAGGAACATTATTTAGTACTCATTCTTCTGCCTAGTCCAGTATTTATAATAAAAATAACTTAAAATAATTTCCTTGCAAAATTATGTTTGGAAAATTTATAATTATTTTATCTGTAGTATTAGTGTTATTTCAATGTTATAAAATTCTGGCCATTATTTAGTAACTTTCATCAGCTGCATCCTAGTGACTTTCTTTTTATTACAGTGTACAATATTATATAAATACATATTATACAAATATGACCCCAAATAAATTAGATTTTTTTCTGATATTGATCACTTGATACCTAACTATGCCAGTGTACTGACACTGTTCATATTACAAAACCATTGTATACGTCTTGCAAAATATGCAGAACATACCGTGACATCTTACTAAAATAATCACAATTTCATACTTGTAATAAATCTTATACAAATAGCCGATTTAATCTGTTGTATTATGCAACTATACCACTTTTATCAGAAAATCTGTAAGACTTAATTAGAAGTGATATATAATCATGAATTCTTTTCAGGGCTTTGTCCTGAGAAGAAATTTTCTGTTTTTGTTTTGTTCTATTTTGCTTTCAAAAGTTCAAAGTATCCAAATCACAGAATTTAGAATATGTTTCTTTTTCTCTAATTCTACTGCAGGCATTCCTGTTCCATTCACCATAATATGCAATAATCCACTGACCCATCAATCATCTCCCATAATTATCTCCTATCTCTTATATTCAACAGAGTAGCCTAAATAATCCTTTAATAATTTAAGTCAAATTGCCATCATTTTTGTATTTTGAACCGTCCAAAGGATCCATGTTTCAGGGAAACACAGGGCAGAACATTTATAATGGCATGATGCGTTGTCTCCCTCCTCTCTGACCTTGTCTCCTACTATGCCCTTGCTTAATCGGCCCCATAAATATTGCCTGGACTGCTATTCTAAAGCAATCCAGTTACACTCCTCTCTTTGGGAAAGCTATTTTCTCTGCCTGCAATGTTCTTCCTCCATATAGCTGCATGGTTAATTCTCTCATCTCTTCCAAGGCTTTACTCCACTATTCCCTTCTCAGTGACTTATTTCCAGAACAGTCTTCTAAAAATTGCAACCCTATCCAATTTTTTACCTTATGTCCTTCACTCTTCTATATTATTTTTATGAAACATTTATTTCTTCTAAGTTGTTTATATCTAACATTTGCCAGATTCGGAGCATTAAGTACATATATTTATATGTTTTATTGGGTGATTGAAAAAGTCATGACATAATTTTCTAGGCAAAAATGCACCACTACTTTGCTGACGACCCAATAGATCAAGGTAACAAAATGTGAGATGAAATCTCTTTTATGTTTTATTCTTCAATCTTTTCTTTGTTTTTCTTTTCTTTTCTTTCTTTCTTGCTAGAGAGAGACAGAGAGAGGCAGTGAGAAATCACCCCCAAGGAGGGATGGCCACACCACAATCCCTTCTCTATTCTCCTCCTAGATTTTGGGCATGTATCCACACATGATCAGTGTGCTGCCAGGTCTGAGAATTGAACCACAGTCAGCCACGTGGGAGTCCAGCACCTTAACCACCATGCCACTTACTGGCCTCAGTTCTTTTATCTTGACAAATGTACTTTCACAGCACTTTTGAGGTCTGATTTTGCATTTAAAATTCACAGACTCCTCAGAATTCAAGCCCCCAGCTCAGAGCTTGAAACACTTATTTTCCCATTTCTGGCCTCATTCCACATGATGAGAATGTTAATGTTTTCACAAACGTAGATTAAAACTGTTTTCACAGCCACTGTAAATAGGAGCTCTTGATTCGTTGGTCTCTAGATGTGCTCCCATACCTGAAGGGTGGTCATGAGGAGAAGAACTGAACAGAATCTGGGCAAGGGTCAGACCCGTTGGACTGAGAATTCTGGGCACATTAATCATGCTGAGTGGGAGAAGGATGGGCTTCTGGTAAGCAAACACCTTAGCCCTGCAAACACCTTGATTTGTCAAGAGAGTATTATCGGGAACCAGCAGTTGGCGTAATGGCTATGTCGCTGGACTCCCACGTAGTCGACCGTGGTTCGCGTCTCGGACCTGGTGGCTTACAACTCACGCTGGGCGCGTGTGCGTGCGTGCCCAAGATCCCGAGAGGAGAATGGAGGAGAAGGGATTACGGCGTGACCATCCCCCCTGGGGGGTGATTTCTCGCTTTCTGTCTCTATGTCTCTCTCTGTCTGTCTGGCGAGCGCACGCGCCCTATAGCGAAAAACCTCTCCAAAAAAAAAAAAAAAAAAAAAAGAGAGTATTATCTAAGAAGAGCTAGACCTTTCCTGGGACCCAAGGGTGGTATTGTACTCTAATATACTAGAGAATTTACTAGTGTAAATGTACTAAGTATTGTCTACATCTCCCCTACTAGAATATACACTGTGTTCAGGTCAAGGAAATTTTATCAGTTTTGCTCACTGCCTTATCTCTAGCATATAGATTAATGTTAATTACATTGTAGATGCTCAGTAAGTTTCTGTTGAGTGTTGGGCATTTTTTGGCTCTGAATAGTCCTTCCACATAATTCTTTCCCTGCATTCTCCATGATCTCTCTGCCTTCTGTAAAATTCAGTTCCTAGTAACGAATATTTGTTTTATTCTGCATGTAATTTATACTAGGTTCTTCCACGTTGATATGAGACAGAGATTCCATTACAAATGTCTATACTCAGTTGTTAAAAGGAAGTTTTCAATCTAAAGATACTACCAGTATCAAAGATTTCTAAAAGGAAAGCAGAGAATTAGAATTACTGTTGAAAGATCAGCGTACACAAACCAAGACTTTACACTGCACTGCGATAGGACCAACACACTTATTCTGCTCTCCAGACTGGGGCAAATGAGGTGGCTAGGGTGGAAAATTTAAGAAAGTATCCCCTGTTAAGTCTATGCAAGTACTCTCTCTGAACTTTTAAAACCCTGAAAGCAAGTGCCCTTTAAACTTTGTCCCCGAGGCATTTTATTCACCACACCATTGTCTTAGTCCTCATGGTTCATCAATGCAAACCTATATTCATTAGCAAATTACAGGAATGATAACTTTTTTCTCAGATTACATATAATTTCCTGATACTAATACCAACATTTATACTAACAGTGAAATCTCTACTTATAATTACATTGATATCAAATATACCTCTAAGAATGTAGCATTTCCAATTCAAACTTTAATATATTATGTTACATGTTACACACTTAATGTATTGTGTTTATATTTTTTTTTTCAACTAGAGCTTTAGACATTTCTATTTTGACAAGTAAGATAACCATGGAAAAATATTTACCATTTATCTCTTTTATTACAGATTTAAGGTTACTTATAATAAATAAATGCTAATTCTCCCCAAGAAAAGTATTTTATTAGAGTTATGATATATATGTTTATTATATAAGGCATATATAATAAACATATATTATAATGTATGAAATAATTTTATTTAACTAATTCTATCTAGCTATATATTCATGTATATATTATATTAAATAATTTCATTTACCTAAAATTCTAATAAATTTCTGCAAATAAAGTTTGTCAGTGGTGGAATATGAATGTATAGCTAGTAGAAGTTTTATCTTAAAAAGTGATCTTTTGGGACCAGCAGATGTTGTAATGGCTATGTCACTGAACTCCAATGTAGTCAACGCAGTTTGAGTCCTGGACCTTGTGGCTTAAACTCACACCGGTCGTGTGTGTGTGCACGCTTAAGATCCCGAGAAGAGAATGGAGGAGAAGGGGTTGCAGTGTGGACATCCCCCCTAGCGGGTGAACTTCTTGCTTTCTGTTTCTCTGTTTCTCTCTGTCTTTCTAGTGAGTCCCCAATAGCAAAACCCTCTCAAAAATAAAACTGATCATTTAAAGGGAGTCAGCAGCTGGAGTAGTAGTTTAAGTCCTGGATTTCCACGTGGCCAACCATGATTTGAGCCCTGGACCTGATGGCTTAAAAATCACACCAGGCACATGAGCATGTGTGCCCCAAATCCTAAGAGGTGACTCTCTCTCTCGAAGTGCATGCACCCTATGATAAAAACTTAAAAAAAAAAGAAGTGATCTACTACAAAGAGAAACAGTAACTAATATGAGTCAGGATCTGATTAGCTTATGTAAGTAAAAATCAGCAGTAAAATTATACATGCTCATAAAAAATTCAACTTGATGTGGAAGTATGTAATGGTATAAGTTTGGGATGATATATTAATTGACATTTTTTTCCCTTAAAATTACTTTTTCTCTCTTTTGACTACATTTGCTTATCTTCACTAAATCTGAATACCAATGGTAAATTCTTATTTCAAGCATTCTGCTAGATAATTTATAGTAGGTACATTATTTAGTCATGAATGAATCATGCATTTTGGTGCTCTATTTATCAAAATAGAACACTAAAATCTAAAAATTCCCCTGAATAGCCTGCACAAGTTAGTATCTATTGAGAAACAAAATAAATATAATTAGAAATGTATCCTCATGAAAGTGCATTATTATTACTAGTTAAGATGATTAGATAATGTTTCTAAGAATGATCTTTTTAATAAAAGCACTCATAATAAGATTAATTATAGAAGCCAGCTGATATTATAATACAGATTTATTTAAAAGGAAAAGAGTCAATATCTCCTCATTTCTTTGTTCACTGAAAGTCTAATTTTTAGGAATCTTTTATTTTAAAAAGTATAGGGGTTTTGTTGTGATTTGTGGCAAAACCTGGTTAATTTGCTCCAGAGACCCTATTATGCCACAAGAATTATTTTATTTGACTTTATTTACTTATTTATTTTAACTTGACCAGAGAGGGACAGAACGAGAGAAAGAGAGAAAGTGAGAAAGCAAGCTGCCAGGTCCAGGTCTCAAACCATAGTCCACTATGTGGGAGTCCAGCACTCTTACCATCACGCCATCTGCCGGCCCTGACCCTGTTATGCCATAGACATGAGAAACACACAAGCACATTCAGTTTGGAGGTAAACCTTATGTCTTCTCCATGACACTAGAAGGTATATGTATTTCTTATTATCTTGATTTAGAAACACCTGTAAATGTAGAAAAGATGCCAACTTATCTAATACTGAAAAAAAAACAAGTAATAATGATTAATAATGAAAACAATTTTTTTTTAAGTTTTTTTGCTATAGGATGTGGGCACTCACTAAAGAGAGAGAGAAAGAGAGAGAAAGTGAGAAAGTGAAAAATCATCTCCTAGGGGGAGTAGCTATGCCACAATCCCTTCACCATTCACCTTTTGAGATTTTGGACACGCATATACATGTGTTCAGCTTGTTTTTCAAGCCATAATGTTTGGGACTTGAACCTTGTAGTTGGCTATGTGGGATCCAGCACCTTAACCACCATGCCCTACTGTCCCCATTGAAAAAATAATCTTAACATTTATAATGCATTATTTTGAAGTAGATAATCAATTTATTTTTTTTCCTTTATTAATGATAGAACACATGTAAGGTTATGGTTTTGGCAGAGTCTTCAAAATAACAGTTCTTGTTATCAGAAATGCTAGCATAGAAAATCACCTCCTCCATGGACTTCGTGGCTTGGTTTAGCCAGGGCTGACACAATGAATCCATCTTGATTTTGAAAATCTTTCACATTATCTCTCTTAATGAAGATCTTCCTTTGAAAGCATCTTTGATCAATCATCTTATTAGGCTTTAATTGTCCCTTAATGTTGAGATGGACCTGTCCCCATTGTAGGTCTGGTTGACCCACACGGGAGGGAAGTGATTAACTGCTGGGAGACACTGTCAAAAACCCTTTCGGGCCACACTGAGCAACAATGTGGCTTGGAGGGAGTAACTCTGAGGTCAAGTTTACCCGAGGTCCATTGATTTTGAAGTTGTCAGGAACCTGCATTCAAGAGTATTTGCTAGAGTCTTTTATGAGAAGCAATTTTGGAACTGTGGATGAAAAAATTCTAAAATAGCCATAGTTAATAATTTGGTGACGGTTTATTACAATACTGACATAACTGATAAAGAGACTCAGTTATTTCTATGGGTAAAGTATTTTAAACATAAACAGAATTATGACTGACATAATCACTGGGACTAGCAAGCTTTTAGAAATTTCACATAGTCATAAGAACACTCACATCAACAAAAAATAAATCTTTAACAGTTTTTCTTGAATAATCAAAAATCCAAAATACCCAAACATAAAGTATACAAACTTTTTTCTCTTAGGCAAATTACCAATGCATAAAGGAAAACCTCTTGCAACATGATTTTTTTAAAATTTCTAATAATAGATCAATTCTTTATGAAAAACCTTGTTTCAACATCACAAATATAGCTCTCTGCTACCTTTTTGGAAAAACTTTAAAATACTTTTATTTTTAAATTTTAGCCAACTTGTCATATACAAACATTTTTATAAATGTTCCATAAATATTTATAACTCCCTCTCAGACCTTCTCCAACTTCAACTCAAACCTTCAATGTCAATCTCTAAATTTTCACTATTTGTCCCTTTTTTCATCCTTCCTGGCTAAAACAATCAAGCCTATCTACTCTGGGACAAAAAAAAAAAAAAAAAAAAAAAAAAATTACCACATAAAAACAATTTTATACAAAATGTTTTGCCTTTTAATCTTTCCTACCAAAAATATGCCTTCACACCTATAACTATTTCTTTTTACATATCTCTTTTCTACTAACATTTTTAAAAATTACTTACTTTAAAGAAGAACTTTAACCTTTGAATTAGACAACAAAATTGTTTTGTACATTTTGCACATAGAATTGCATATGTTAATTGACTTTATTATTATTATTATTATTATTATTGTTATTATTATTTTGAGAGGTTTTTGCTATAGGGAGCATGTGCTCGCCAGACAGACAGAGAGAGACAGAGAGACAGAAAGCGAGAAATCACCCCCCAGGAGGGATGGCCACACCGCAATCCCTTCTCCTCCGTTCTCCTCTCGGGATTTTGGGCACACATGCACACATACCCGGCGTGAGTTTTAAGCCACCAGGTTCGGGACGCAAACCATAGTCGACTACATGGGAGTCCAGCGACATAGCAATTACGCTAACTGCTGGTCCCGATTTATTATTTTTTTCAGAGATATTTTTACTACATGGCACATGTGCTTGTAGGAGACACAGAGAGACAGAGCGAGAAAGTGAGAAGTCTACCCACAGGTGGATGGCCACACTGCAATCCCTTCTCCTTCATCCTCCTCTCAAGATTTGGAGCATACACGCACATTCACCCGGATGAGTTTCAAGTTCCTGGGTCTGAGACTCAAACTGCGGTCAACCATGTGGGAATCCAGTTCCTTAACCACTACACCACCTGATGGCCCATTAGTTAAAAGTTTTAATTTCAGTACACTTAATTCCAAGAATTAAGCAATTTTGAATTGTTTATTGCATACCAACAGCTCATGACTATGCAAATTATATATTTGAAGACATGAATTTTCTTCATAGAGTAATTATTCAATGTGGAACAGAACAGCATTATTAATAGATTCAAATATTTTTGTTATTAAAAAAAGGTCACAAGTAGGTCAAACTTTATGTCAATCAGAGTATTTTAACCTACTTAAAAGTGACTCAGACATTTTATAAATATCTGTTACTCAGTTTTTCATAATGTAACTTTAAGATCTCAAGTTATCTGAAATGTTCATAAATATCACATTTACAGTCATCTTATTTATTTTTTAAACCACTCTGTCTTGTGAAAACCAAGTTTAGTCAGAGTTAGCTAGTTATTAATGTTTTCCTCCTAACTATCTTCATAGCATAGAGTGTTAAATGATCATCTTAAGTTGCTGATAACCCATAATATGAAGTTATTTTCATTAAACCAACATTAGTAAGACACATATGGTGTCACATAACTAGTAAAAACCCACGTAAAGTGCTAGCAGGTGGTATGGTGGCTAAGGCACTGGACTCCCACATGGTTGACCACGGAGTCTCAGACCTGGTGAGTTGAATATCACATTGGGTTCATGCCCAAAATCCCAGGAGGAGAATGGAGAAGGGATTGTGATGTGGCCGTTACCTGCCTTGGGTGTGATTTATTAACTTTCCCTTTCTTTCTTCAGTTAGCATATGTGTGCCCTATAGCAAAAAAACATTTTAAAAAGGTAAAAGGCTGACAGTTTTGAAAATAATGTTCATTTTTAATTTACCCCCACATTCGAAATAATCTTATTTATCCAAAATTTACTTAAATCATGTAAACTTGAAAAGTATTTAGATTATTTTGTATAAGCATTTTTTAAAATCCATAAGTCAAGTTGAATAGAAACCTTTAAGGACTTTATCATGTAGAAAAAAATACAACATATTATATGTTCATATGTATAAGTACATATAAGAAAGGTCTTCAAAACATTCATGAGAAATGTGCTAAATGTGTTAACAAATGATTTGTGAATTCTAAAAATCTTTTTGTATACTAAAATAAACTTACTTTTTTTTTTAAGTGACAAAAGGAATATGTACCCTCCAGAGAGAAAGAAAGCACATCCCAACTGAGTATGGTCATGACACAACCCATTTCTCCATTCTCTTAGGATTCGGGGCACACACTTTCTTATGTCTAGCATGGGTTTCAGGTTGCCATGGCCAGGATTCAGATTATGGTCATCCACGTGGAACGTGGCTCTCAATGTACAGTGCTTAACCACTACTCAACAGGGCAAGCCCTAAACTCACATTTTTAGAAAAGAATTATTTTATTTCATTTTATTTATTTACTTTTTCTTTAATTTGACCAGAGAGGAATAGAGTGAGAGACAGAGAGAGGGAGAAACTGAGAGAGCAAGTTGCCAGGTCCAGGACTCAAACAGCAGTCAGCAATGTGGGAGTCCAGCACCCTTAACTACCATGCAACTTGCCGGCTCCATAAATTCACATTTTGCTTCCATGTTTCCATAAACTCCATGCATATCCATGCAAACGAAAGCTCTTTTAGCTGTATAGTAGTTTGGTTTCTAAAAATAGGTTTAATCTTTTTTTTTTTCTTTCTTCAGGATTCATAAGTTTAGGAGTTAACTCTGATGTTTACAAGTTAGTCAGAACAATTTAGTAAGAAAAATAACATTTTTCAGAAGCCTTGAAACCTCCTCTTTTATCTTAAAACCACATGTGAGTGAAAAAAAAAAAATCAACAGATTCAAAGTAGACAAAGAAAATCAAAGAGATACACAGGGTACTAAGAAGATTTGGAATTCACCAGAAAAGACATGAGTGAGTCACAGGATCACAGCTATAAGTTGTCCAGTCTGTCAATATTTGTCCCAAAAGACCTTGAGGGAACAGACAAGAGTCTGCCCATTGTAGACAAACCAGACTCAAGCAAGTTATAACCAATACCAAATCTCCAGTAAAAGAGAGACCAGAATGGATCCAGTCATTTCTCTTGCCAATGGCAGAACAGACAAACTGACCAAAAAGGGCCCAAACAACTAAAAAGCCCAACAAATAGAGAGAGAGGCCTCATGACATGTATCCCAGTCCAAGAGCTCATCAACTCATACCAAGGTCATTCCCTTCCTATCAAACACAAAAGCAAATGGTAGGCAGTTGGCACTGGACAGGGAGAAAGTGAGATGCCCAAAATAAAACAGATTTTTGGCAGTTGCTTGGGACTTGTCTCCAAAATCACTTCACTGGAGTCAGCTCGCCCTGAAGTGTTAGCCCCTCCAATTAGTCACTAGCTCAGAAATGAGTACGCATGCTTGCTGCTGCAGCCAATAGCTTCATTCACCCTGGAAACAGGTAAGCTCTGGTTCACAGCGGCCAGCTGTTCCGCCCCGGGGAGATCCGAGGAAGCTAGATGCCTCAGACAAGTGCTCTTCCTGGTTGCCTCATCAGAACCTGTAACCAGAATCCTGGTACCCATCCCATGTTTGTCTACTCATTGCTCCAAAGTCAATACTCAAGAGACTAGTGTCAGTAGGGACAGCAGTTGTCATAATGGCTATGTCACTGGACTCCCATGTAGCTGACCGCGGTTGGAGTCCCAGACCCGGTGTCTGAAACTCAAGCCAGGCACGTGTGCGTGTGTGTCCAAGATCCCAAGAGGAGAATGGAGAAGGGATTGCAGCGTGGCCATCCTCCCTGGGGGGGGTGATTTCTCGCTTTCTGTCTCTCTGGCTAGTACACACACCCTATAGCAAAAACCTCTAAAAAACAAAACAAAACAAAACAAACAAACAAACAAAACACAAAAAAGAAACAAATGTCGTTGAAAAGGAAAGGTAACTTTATTGGAGAAGCTGGCAACTTAGGAAATTGTAGAGTGATGTTCAGAGACCATCTCCAAAGTTACACATCATCAGGGGCTTTGTTTGTTGCCAGACGGCATGTGTGCTCACCAGGGAGGGAGATGGAGATAGCCCCACTAATGGGGTATGATCACCTGCAATCCTTCCTCCTTCATTTCTCTGTCCTGTTGAGAACTGGGCATGCATGCACATGTGCACAGTATATTTTTCAAGTTTCTGAGGATACGGTTCAAACTATGTGGTCAGCATGTGGAATAGGCCCTTGATTACCAAGCAATGGAGCTGGCCCATCACAGACGATTTTAAGGGAAAAAGAGAAATGAGAGGAAACAGCGAGGGTCCACCCGTTCACTCTGCACTGTTTAACCTGATAAAATCTTAGCCAGTCATTCAGGATGACTCTGGTGGCACTTTTTTCCCTCCTTGTCTCCATAGCCTGGTATCTTCAGAAAGGACATTATTACCTTCATCACTTAAGTATTAGACCAAATTTATTGTGAGGGAGGTGAGTGTTTAGGATCTATAAGGTTCACTGTGAAAGACAGGTTAAAGACTGATTTTCTCAAAAGTTAACCTATTAAGATGGACTTTCAAGACTAGGTACAATATAGAATTTCTTTATTTTTCTTATGGCTCAGTTACATCAAAGACTAAGAGTATATGTGATTCCTTGTAACGGAACCTACCATAAACCTATGGAATATTGTGAGGACAAGTATAATGTTTGTTTTAGGAATTGAGAATGATTACCTTGTGGTACTTCTCACAGCAAAATTTAGAGACAAGCTAGAAATAGGACAATAGAAATAGCAGGTGACATCTAGTTCTGTTCCAGCAAAATATCATTAATATAGATATATTTTACAGGTCATTTGTTTATAGAACAGCACTGAGATTTGTCCAGATTCTTACACTCCAACACTTACTTTTTATCTTCAAGGAAAAAATTAATCAAGTCTTTATAAAATACCTTTATTGTACCCGCATTTTACTGTCCCCTGTTTTGATATTATTAGTTGCTATAATAAATTAATCATAGTCATTTGATTGTACCATAAAATACTTCCTATTTTCCTCTGATGTTTGCATACAATCTTTTTTATAGGTTATTAAGCTAAAATTGACCTTCAGCAAAGATCAGTTCCAGGTCCTCATGGAAAGTCCTATATTAGGTACTCTTAAAAGGTAACGCTTCAAAGCTTAGAGGCTTGGCGTAGGGCTCTGAGCTGACATTGCTCTGCTAAGGTAAGTTTTAGATGTAACAGAGGACTACATCAGAATTTCCAAAACTCCTTTTATATCAGAGGTACATATGCTTCATAAAGGCAAATTGCTCGTCTAAACTCCAGAGGAACAAAATTATTTACTTAAGACTGAATAAACTGATGAAGGAAACTACACCGTGACTATTAAATTGAAATTGTTAGTATATATACATACATAAATAGATATGCATACAAGTGCCTATCTACAAGTCTATATAGACACGTGTGCATGTGTAGACATACATACACAGATATGCATACACATGTATCTATGTACATATATATGCAAACAATACATATATATGAATATGTGTATATTTATATGCCAACGATTTCAATTTAATAGTCACAATGCAGGACCAGCAGATGGCCTAATGGTTATGTAACAGGACTGTCATGTAGTCAACCATGGTTCAAGTCCCGGACCAGGCAGCTTAAAACTCACACCAGGCATGTATGTGTTTGTGTGCCCAAAATCCTGAGAGAAGAATGGAGGAAAGGGATTGGAGCATAGCCATCACCACTGTGGGGTGATTTCTCATTTTCTATCTCTCTGTTTCTCTGGCAAACACAAGGGTCCTATAGCAAAAATCTCTCTAAAAAAAAATAGTCACAATGCAATTTCCTTCATAAATATACAAATATACATATGTGTATATATATGTATGTATACACACATATACCCATACATATGCATACACAGACACACACATACACGTTTGTGTGTGAGAGAAGAGACAAAGGTATTTTTCTTTTTTGAAGTGGTTTTTGCTATAGGGCACGTGCGCTCGCCAGACAGACAAAGAGAGACAGAGAGACAGAAAGCAAGAAACCATCCCCCAGGGGGGATGGCCACGCCGCAATCCTTTCTCCTCCATTCTCCTCTCGGGATCTTGGGCACACACACACACATACGCCTGGCGTGAGTTTAAGCCACTGGGTCCGGGACGCGAACTGCTGTTGACTACGTGGGAGTCCAGCAACATAGCCATTACACTAACTGCTGGTCCCAAGAGACAAAGGTATTTTTGATATGGTCTCACCACACCATGATTCTTCTGCTCAGCTCCCAGTTTTTCAGGACTATCAGCAGGAGCCACCATGCCCAGCCTATTTTGTGTTGGATTAGGAACCAAACTCAGGCCTTGCACATGGCTCTAGCTACTGAGCAGCAGTGCCTTTCAGCTGGCACCACTGCTTCTGGGCCCTGCATATATTTTTAATGTTGTCTTCTGATGATATGTAAGCCACTTTTTTTTCCTCTCAGTTTATCTGTAATTCTCGATTTAGTAAATTATATATTTACAGATGGATTAAATAATTTTAATGGTATTTGATTCTTATTAATGCATCAAAATTCAGAAACAAACACTTTTGCTGAGGTGCTATACTTTCATGGCAATATATAATTATTTGCATAGGTTTGATAGGAATGTTGATAGAATTAAATCTACTGTGATAAAGAGGTCAAATCTGTTGTGAAATATTTTAGAAGAAATATCATTTCATGCAATCAGGTATTATAAGTCATCATTAAAGAAAAGAGCTATACTTCTGTACATGAATCCAGTACCTACAGGCCCCACTTGGACACTTGAGCACTAACTGACCATAACCTTCAAAGAAAGACTGTGTTGGGGCCAGCAGGTGATGATTGGTTAAGGCCCTTGACTCCCACACGGCGGACTACGATTTGAGTTCTGGACTTGGCAGATTGCGTTCTCACATTCTCTCTCTAGTGACAATAACAAATTTTAAAAAATAATAAAATTAAATAAATAATTCTTAAACTAAAACAAAGAAAGACTCTGTGTGCCTCGGTGGCTGCTTCCTGGACCCATATGACCTAGGGGCATGCAGCCACTAGGTGATAGGAGTCTGGGGGAATCTGATGGATAAATTACTTACTATTCTTCCATTGCTACATTGCTTTGAGGTGTAGTTCCAGATGAAGGTGACAAGAAGAATATTTAGCTGTGTTTTTTACAAGGTTATGGCCACCTCAGACATAAAACAAGAAGCTCACTTCTATTTATTCCCAATAAATAGGCATAATATGTATTTAAAAATACAAACAGACATTTAGAAGAAAAATAGGGAAGCAAAGCATTAATGGCACAAAAAATGTTGTATTATCTGTTGAAGATATTTTGTAGTTTTATCAATTGTACTAGAAAGAAATGTTCACCTGTTGAAATATCCACCTTGTAAGCCAAAAAAATAAAGTAAAATAAAATAAAATAAAATAAAACAAATAAAATTAAATTAAATAAAAAATACAAACAGAAGGCTGGGCATGTGTGACCCAAATCCTCGTAGGATGGTAGAGAAGGGACGGTGTCGTGACCATACCCCATAGGGGGTTGTTTCTTCTCTCTCTCTCTCTCCTATCTTTCTGGTGAGTACATGCATCTTCTGGCAATTAAAAAAAAAAAAAATCCACATTCTGATCCCAGGTAATATTTTGTCTTCTTCACCTAAGTTCCCGTGCTCCCTACGTTCCTATTACCTTTGACTGCGTGCTACCTCCAGAATGTGTTTTGTCCTGCAGACAGCTATTTTTTTGCCACTGTGGGTTCTGTCTCTGTCCTTTTCCTCATACATCCTCTCCATTGAGACACTACTTCAAACCTCTTCCTTAATAACTAGCCCTCCCCAGTCTACCACTTCTTCCTCTCTCAGTGCAAATTACAAGTATTGGCCCTTTCCACACAAATAGATGATTGATAGATGATAGAGAGATATGTAGTCGACTGTGGTTCAAATCCTGGACCCGGCGGCTTAAACTCACGCTGGGTGCATGTGTGTGTGTGCCCAAGATCCTGAGAGGAGAATGGAGGAGAAGGGATTGCGGCATGGCCATCCCCCCGGTGGGGATGATTTCTCACTTTCTGTCTCTCTGTCTTTCTGGAGAATGCATGCGCCCTATAGCAAAAAACTCTCAAAAATGGTAATAATAATAATAATAATCTGTCTCTTCCCAAGTTTCAAAGAGCCTGGGAGATAAGGGATTACATTTTCTTTGTTGAGTTTTTCCTTCAGCATCCATACATCTCTACATGGCAAATGATAGGTTAGTACTTCTTGAAATCATAGTTGAATAGATGAATAAAGTTGAACGTTTCAAGAAAAATGTTTTGCCTTTTAGTAATTTAGTTTATTTGGGTAGACTCTTTTTGGAATAATTTGGCATTGCTTCTCTACTACATCAGTCTTTGCTTTTACCCTCCTGGCCTCCTAAACTCTACCTTTGACCTTCCTCTCCTAATTTCTTCTCAGTCCTTGCCAGCAACTGCTATTACCTTGACATCAGTTTAACAGACTACTATTTCCTTGTATGTGACTCCCAACACAACTTGTTTAAGCAGAAACTGGAGGATTGACCAATTGTTTCTGAGATGCCATCATCTGTACTGACTGGTATGAAGCAGAAATCTGATATGGTAGCCTTTGAAGTTAGTTTCCTTATGGAATGCTTTCAATTAACAGTACACTTGACCAAACAGCTGGCTGCCTCAATCCACCTCATCCTTCACTCAAGAAGTTCTGGGTATGCTTTCAGCTTATATACAAGAATTGGAATCTTTTTATGAAAAACTCTATGCTTAAATTATTTTTAAACAAAGTTGACTTGTAAACAACCCAGTTCTTTGAATTTGCAAGGTGATTTTCTCTGGATATCACTCAGATTAAGTAGTCAAGAGGCAAGATAAGCCAGGAAAGATTACTTGAAGAGATATGAAAACTTTAAAGATGACTTGCTTTCCCCAAAGTGCCATCAGCTACTGTAGCAAATAGAGAGAAATTTTCAACCAGAGTAACTTTCTGGTCTAGTGCCATTTTAGGGAAAGAAATGAATAGGGAATTGTGGGCTTCTTTTGCGCTGTAAGAGCCAAATGATATGATTATTCTCCTAAAAAGTGTCACAGCTGATGAATTTCTAGGCAAAGAGCAATATATTATTAATATCAGTACTCAGCACTACAGTTGACCAAAGGGATTTCTAATTCTGACTTTCCTTCAGTGAAATATTTATAAAGCAGGTTGGTCAATGCTACAATAACAAATGCATTTCATGTTCTATTCAAGGACCTACCTTAGACAATACCATCAAGACTTCCCAGATATTTAGACAAAATCCAAAATGTATTTTGTCATAAATGAAATTGATAATGAGGAAAGAAGGAAAATTCAAAGATGATGATTATTCATTTTTTGTTTTGTTTTGTTTTAAGAAGTTTTTGCCATGGGTCCATGTGCTCACCGGAAAGAAAGGCAGAGACAGTGAGAGGGAAAGTAAGAAATAATACCCCAGTGGGGATGGCTGTGCCTCAGTCCCTTCTCCTTTATTCTCTTCCTGGGACCTTGGGCATAAGTGCACATGCACCCGGCATGATTTTCAAGCCACCAGTTCTGGGACTCAAACTATAGTGAGCCATGTTGAAGTCCAGTGATGTAACCACTATGCCATCTGCTGGCCTCTGATAATTATATTTATTATTTTTTTCCATTGAAATCTTGGCAGAAATGAATCACAACGAAAGCAAATACATTAGTCTGGGAAATAGGTTCTGTTATCTATTAAGTAAGAAAGAAAAAAAAGATAAAGGAATAAGTAAGAAAGAAAAAGGAGTCAGAAAAGTAAGAAAAACTAAGAAGTAAGTAAGAAAGAAAAAGGATTCTTTCAAACTAAACATTAATGGTTTAATTTTTTTTTCAATTTACTTATTTCTTTTATGAGAATGAGAGACAGAGAGAGAGAATAAAATAAAGATTGAGAGACAACTATGTTCCACAGAGTCTTATACTGAGATGGCCTCATCAGCCTTCCCAGCCAGACAGAATCATAGGCATGCACACCTGGAGTGTATAGATGCACCCAAAAACTAAACCTGAGATATTCCCTACAGGTCCAACTTTCCTTAAGCTTTCCTGTACCATCAAGCCAACCTGGATTTAATAGTTTTTAACTGAATCACAATGGAAAAGCTTCAGCTAGCTAAAAGTCTCTTATGAGACAGAGTTGGAAACTTATGATGGACACGTAAGATTTCTACCTTTACTCTATTAGTCTGACAAAATTAAGAAGAGTTTGCTTAAGTATTTCTGTGTCATTAGCATGAAAATGTATCTGCAAATAAGGTCCGATAATGGGTTCAGGCAATGTGAGACACATATGCTGTCTATTAAATAATCTCAGGGTGATCTAGTTGCCCCTAATTGTGGATGAACTCTAACTTTCTTCTATTTGATTCCAAGAATCCGTTGCATAGTTCCTAGAGATACAATAAAAGGAGAGTGAATTAATTTCTCCATTAATTAAAGTGAATACTTTTTCCTGAATGTGCATCACACATTATCAGAAAGTTCTGGAGGTAAAGCCAAGAAGAGAAGTGAATCTATTCATGGTTGCCCTGAAGGGCACAATGAAGTTTTCTTTCCATTTTCCTCACAGCTTGGTAGAAGTGGATTAATAACGAAGAGGTCTGTGGTCCTTTTTTGTAACCTCCTGGCTAAATAAAGCTAATGAAGTAGAAAAATGATATTGATAAAACTATCCTGTGTTTTTTTTTAATGCACCCTATCAGCCGGAAGCTGTTCAATGTTTGTGTTTAATCTGATCTGACCTCAATCATCTTTTCTTGGCTTCCAAATACTAAATAGGTGACTTGTTACTTAGCCTCAATAAGCTTAAAAGTAATCACACTCTTAAGTTCCTCATAATATTTCAATACAATATACAAAGACAAAACCAACAATATACATTTTTTTTCTTTTAGGAGATAAAAGGATTATATGGATTTTTCAAGACTAAATATTAGAAAAATCTTAGAAATAACTGTTTTATATGATAGCTTCATTATTGTAAATGTTTTGGCTCTCATTTCCTTAGATATAACACTAAAATTAAGATGGATTTTGCAAAAATATGTACACTGGTGTATTAAAAGTTATCCCCAACTCCATGGCAATTATATTTAAGTAGAAGTTTCTTGACTACAGAGACATTACTCATTTTTGTTTTCCACTGTATTTCCAAGAAACTAGAAAAGTCTAGCACATGGTAGATGCTTAAAAAGATTCAAGTGGATTTCAAGAATATAGACACTTTACTGCACTACCTGATTGTTAATTTTACCACTATCTGCTCACTCTTTTCTAAGAGAATGCTTTATTTTACTCTTTTAAATTTTATTTTAAAGCCCTGTGTTATTTTACAAACCAGAGAAGTGTCTTTGATTCACATTCTCCAAATTATTGGAAAGGGAACTCGAATATGGTAAATCATTTTCAAGAGGACTTCAACATACTTGCCCTTAACATTCAATGGAGAATTTATTGAACAACTCACAAAAATGCCTGAGAGTCATCTTGTAACTCAGCCAGAGAACTGCAAGGCCACATCAGTTAAACCTTGGCATTTCTATCTAGCGATATTTCAAAAAGGCTCCAAAACTTGTTGTATAAAGTTAACAAAGTATTTTTATCATAGGTATTGTGTAAGAATTGCTGAAAAACTATGTAATCCATCCAGAGACTATCTAACTATAGGATTCGTTTTTTTAAAAGCAACACTTAAAAATATACTACATCCAAGGAATAATGTAGGGATGAGAGCTGCAGCAATGTAAAACTTTTTTTTTCTTTTATAAATCACCTAGAGTTTAAAATTTTCTTCAACTTGCTGTTAACAGTAACTCATATTTTATTCTTAGATATTTTAATAAGGAGATACAAAATGCCTTATGTTAAATTAGAATCAGTAAAAGCATCTAAATGTACAAATTAAGAGATGATTATTTTTATCAGAAAGTTTTCTAATTTTTATCTTTTGGGTAAAGAGTATACAATGTGGACTGGCAGGTGGTGTGATAGTTCAGATGCTGGACTCCCACATGGCTAATCGTGATTCAAATCCTAGCCCTGGCGGCTTGCTTTCTCACTTGCCCTATCTCTCTCTCTATGGTCAAACTAAAAATAATAATTCATTAATTAATTTAAATAATTCTTTTAAAAAGATTATACTTTGTTCATTGTTTTATATATATGTGTGTGTGTGTGTATATAGTGTGTGTGTGTGTGTGTGTGTAAATATATATATATATATATATATATATAGAGAGAGAGAGAGAGAGAGAGAGAGAGAGAGAGAGAGAGAGATAGGTTTTTTCTATAGGGTGCATGCGCTCACCAAAGACAAAGAGAGACAGAGAGACAGAGAGAAATCACCCCCCATGGGGGATGACCACGCTACAATCCCTTCTCCTCCATTTTCACTCGGGATTTTGGACACACACGCACACATGCCTAGCATGAGTTTAAGCCACCGGGTCTGGGACCATAACCACAGTCTACTCCATGGGAGTCCAGTAACATAGCCATTATGTCAACTGCTGGTCCCATTGTTATATTTTTAAATTACCTATTTTTCAAATAATTGTTTAACTTTAATTATTATCATTATTATCTTGAAAGTTGACCAGAGAGAGGGAAATTAAGAAAGCAAGCTGCCAGGTGTGCCCACATGGGAGTCCAGTGCCCTAACCACCATGCCACTGGCCAGCCTTGAATTAACTTTGGAGAAGAAACAAATGTATTAAAAATGTATTAAATTTCATTTCAAACAAAGTCAGGTGTTCTTCAAAAACATTCTTCTTCAGATTTGACTCTAAACTACCCCAAGATATCATAGTTGTGCTAAAATTCTCCAGTTAGTTCTATTGTAACAATTTACAATTACTATCTCTTTTGTTTAGGGAATTTTTTACAACTTATTCTTGCAGTAAAATACTGGACATAAAATCACTGCCATATTATGGCAAATAAATATATTGCCATGTTATGTGGCATAAATATATTGCCATGTTGTGGCAAAAACAAGACCAAATAATTTACACTTAAATAGACATTAAAAAAAATTTTATACTACAGAAATCAACATCAGCATGATAGAAGAGAACAGGCATGCAAATGGAAGTATTTAGAACCTTTTTGTTGCTGTTATATGTTTTGAGACTGTTGATTTTAAGTCAGTCAAGTGGACAAAGAAGTATTTCTTGTTAACAGCAAGTAGGTAGCTGGCTGGAAAATACATGGTATAATTCAAGGTGGTTTGGTCTGCCTGAATGAGTGTGCATGAGCATGCCCAGAATCTTGAAGAGCTGAAGAAATGGAAGAAGGGGATCGTATCATGAGAGACCATGATGAGACCTGGTTGAGGGTGTTTCTCTCTCTTTCTCACACATGCATGCACATGCACTCTTTATTGTGCATAAAATAAAAACACAGTAAAAATTCTTTAAAATGAAATTAAAAAAAAAAAAAAAAAAAGCCATGGCCTAGTGATTAAGCAGAGCTAGATCCCACATGGCCAGCCATGTTTGGAATCTCTGTCCCAGTGGCTTGAATAACATGCCCATCATGTGTGAGCATGTACTCAAAATGCTGACAAGATGGAGAAATGGAGGAGAAGGGATTACAGCATTACCCCACCCTAGGAGGGGTGCCCTTTTTCTGTTTCTTTGGCCTGTGCAGCCACCCCCTGGCAATTAACAATTAACAAACAAAATAAAACAAAACACTGGGTTTGTCTCTTTCGATAGCTTGGTATTTTAATAGTGGTGTTAGAAATAAGTACAGGAGAGTAACGTGAGAGTACTAAAGAAGACAACTATTTGCATTCCCACTAAAAAATCAGTCATGAAAAAATAAGGACCAAAATTGGGACTAGCAAATGGCATAATGATTACATCACTGGACTCCCATGTAGTCCACTGCAGTTCCAGTCCCAGACCCAATGTCTTAAAACTCACTCCAGGAGTGTGTGCATGTATGCCCAAAATCCCAGAGGAGAATGGAGGAGAAGGGACTGTGACCTGGCCATTCCTGGGGAGGGGTGGGGGCTGATTTCTCATTTACTGTCTCTCTGGAGAGCACACATGTCCTATAGAAAAAAAATCTCTTAAAAAAAAAAGTCAAAATGATAAAAGAAAAATGATGATCACCTTTCCCTAACTTCATTTATCTCTAATGTAAATGAGGTCTATGAGATACTTCCAAACTTATAGCAATGAAGATTAGATGAACTGTCATTAACCTAATAAGCAATTAGTATTTGTCATTTCTCAATAATCTTATCTCTATGTTAATTATTAACTATGCCTGTTCTAATAAACTGATGCTTTTAAAAAATTAGAAGAGATATTTATAGGATGACTAAAATTTAGGCAGTAGTCAAGTGTTAAGAGTTAGAGAGGCATGATGATTTATGTTAATTAAAATGAAGAATGACTTGTGAAAGATTTATAGAAACAGAAGAGTTGGGGAGATAAAATGAATATTAGCAGAATTTACTTATATTCCTGCTATTTTGGAAAATCTTACTTACTTCATAGATTTGAACTATGTAACTTAAAGCAACTCTAATAACTAGCCCATGTCACGTAAAGTCAAGATCTACACAAAATAAAATTTTTAAATGTACATATTGGTGGCTTGAAAAGAATAAGTGAATACATGAGCATACACACTCATATTTAGAGTAACTTAAGATCGTTTTCTGAAAATACATTTTTTTATGAGATTGATGTGAGTTGACTTTATGGTCTAACATAATTTTTAAAAGAGGTTCATGACTAGTTGAAAAGAGAAAAACATTTTCTGCCCAAGGGTTTATTGCCTGATATAATTATTTAGCCATCACTTTTATAAATAAGTAACTCAAATGTTCTATTTTCTTACTTTTTTTGTTTGTTTATTTACTGAAAGATGTGTTAAACTTACCTGATTATTATATCTATGTTAATTTTTCCATTGCATTTTATACTGGTTTTGTATATATTATTTTTGATATCATTTTTGGTTATTTGAAATTTTACCTTCTTTAAACCTTATAATTTTACAGTAAATATTTAAAGAGTTGTAGATGAAAGCCTTGATTTCTTTCATTACTTTCTAACCAATACTTATTACAGTCACTCTTTTTAATTTTAGCCACTCTAATGGGTGAATATCTCATTGTGGTTGTAACATGCATTGTCTTGATAAATAATGATGTTAAAGATATTTTCACCTTTATTATCATAAGTTTGTCCATTTGATTATTTGCCCAAATTTTCTGCCCAATTTTAAATCAGTATTTTTTTCCTTAAATTGAGTTACAAGTTATTTATAAATTCTGAACTATATTTTCTTTCTCCATTAAAAAAGTATAGCTTCACAGTCTTCTGGCCTTTCTGGTTTTAGAAGACAAATCCAGTGTCATTCATATAGTGTTGCCCCTATGTACAATATGTGTGACACATTTCATTGGCTTCTTAAAACTGTCTGCCTTTGGCCGGGGTCTGCCCCGGCGTGCCGTGGCCGGGGCCCTGTCCCCGCGGGCCGTGGCCGGGGTCTGCCCCCGCGTGCCGTGGCCGGGACTCTGCCCCGCGTGCCGTGGCCGGGGCCTGCCCCGCGTGCCGTGGCCGGGGCCCTGTCCCCGCGGGCCGTGGCCGGGGTCTGCCCCCGCGTGCCGTGGCCGGGACTCTGCCCCGCGTGCCGTGGCCGGGGCCTGCCCCGCGTGCCGTGGCCGGGGCCCTGTCCTGTGTGCCGTGGCCGGGGCTCTGCCCCGCGTGCCGAGGCCGGGGCCTGCCCCACGTGCCGTGGCCGGGGCCCTGTCCCGCGTGCCGTGGTCGGGGTTCTACCCCGCGTGCCGTGGCCGGGGTTCTGCCCCGCGTGCTGTGGCCAGGGTCTGCCCCGCGTGCCGTGGCCGGGGCTCTGCTCCACATGCCCTATCCGGAGGTCCGGCCCGACCGGGGCTCTGCCCCGCGTGCCGTGGCCGGGGCCCTGCCCCACGTGCCGTGGCCGGGCTCTGCCCCGCGTGCCGTGGCCAGGGTCTGCCCCCGCGTGCCGTGGCCGGGACTCTGCCCCGTGTGCCGTGGCCGGGGCCTGCCCCGCGTGCCGTGGCCGGAGCCCTCTCCCGCGTGCCGTGGCCGGGGGTCTGCCCCCGCGTGCCGTGGCCGGGTTCTGCCCCGCGTGCCGTGGCCGGGACTCTGCCCCCCGCGTGCTGTGGCCGGGGCCTGCCCCGCGTGCTGTGGCCGGGGTCTGCCCCCGCGTGCCGTGGCCTGGTTCTGCCCCGCGTGCCACAACCGCTGATGGCCGTCTCTGCTTTCCTGAGCCGCGTTCCTGAAACTGTGTTCCATGGAGATTCACCTACATTTGCGGGGCTGCACGAGACCCACCCTTGGTCCAGCCCTGAGTGCAGTCTACGTTTCCTATTGTTGGGAACTTTATGATCTGATAATTGGAAAAAAAAATCATGTTTATCATAAAAAATAATTAGAGTAATAATAATAATGATTGGGGGAAACATAGGAAAGATATTGAATGTTGAAGCGGGGAGATTAATGTCTCTGTACTGACTGACATGCATGGCATTCCCTTTTGAAAAAGCAATGTAATACACTGTAAAGTTATATGTAATTCAATGTAATAAAAAAATAGATAATAAAAAAAAAAAGAAAAAAAAAACTGTCTGCCTTTCATTTCAAACAAATTTGGTGTAATGTGCCTAGGTTATTTGACTTTCTTTCTTTCTTTTTCCCCCCTTTGTATTTTTTGAGACAGAATTTTGCTAGCGGGTATGTGTGCTCACCAGAGAGAAAGTGAAAGACAGGGAGACAGAAAGTGAACAATCACCCTCCAGGATGATGGCCACACCACAATCCCTTCTCCTCCATTCTCCTCTTAGGATTTTGGGCACACACGCACATACACCTGACGTGAGTTTTAAGCTGCCGGATCCAAGACTTGCACCATGGTCGACCATGTGGGAGTCCAACACCTAACCCCTATACCACTTGCTGGCCCCTTCTTTTGCTTTTTAATACAATATGGCATGTGTGTATGTATGAGGGAGAGAGAGAGAGAAAAAGAAAGAGAGAGAGAGAGAAAGCATCACTCAGTGGGTCCTGGTCATGCCACATCATCTGTTCCTCAGTTCTCCATGCCGCCAGGATCCTGGGTATGTTGCCATCAAGGCTGGGACCAGGATTTGAACCCTAGTGGATCATGTGGGATTCAGCTTTCTCTTTACAGAGCTTAAATGCTGTGCTATAGGGCTGGCCTCACATATTCTTTTAAATTTTTGTCTTCTATTAATATCTTTGACTTTTGGGGACCAGCTGATGGCATAATGGTTATGTCACTGGACTCCCACATAGTTGACCGCTGTTTGAGTCCCAGACCCAGCAGTTTAAAACTCACACCAGATGCATAGGCGTGCATACCCAAAATCACGAAAGGAGGATGGAGGAGAAGGGATTGCAGCATAGCCATCCCCTCCTACTCCCTGCAGGTGTGATTTCTTGCTTTCTGTCTCTCCAGCAATCACATGTACTCTATAGCAAAAAACTCTCAAAACAAACAAACAAAAAACCCCAAAGAATAGAATTGACTTTTTATTATCTTCGGGAGTACTACTTACTTGTCAAATATTTTTTGCATTTTCTATCATATTTTTATCACTTTATTTTCATTGTTGTTTTGAGGGATTTCCTAAAGATTTCCCCTCCTCTTAACTACGCTTTCAGCATTTTTCTTATGGTTTTATTGAACTTCTACAATATTTCTCTTTGTAAGTCCACTTTATTTCCTGGATTCTTACAAGTTTTTAGCTTACTCTGTTGCCTTAAATTTTGTTTTAAATAACTGTATTTCTAATTCATCTTCTTTCCCAGGCGTTTTTACTTTAAATTTCTTTGAGGCTATCTTAAGGTCTATTCTGATTTGTCTGTTGGTTTTGTCTATATATAAGATCATGTTGTCTGTCAACAGGAACAGGTTTTTTGGTTTGTTTGTTTTGTTTGTGCTATAGGAGGTATGTGGTCGCAAGAGAGAGAGGAAAGTGAGAAATCACCCTCTGGGGAATGGGGTAGCCACACTGCAATATCTTCTCTTCCATTCTCTCTTGGGATTTTGAGCATGCACATACATGTACCTGGAATGATTCTCAAGCCACCAGGTCCAGAACTCAAACCGTGAAGATGGCCGTGTGGGATCCAATGCCTTAACCTTCACGCCACCTGTTGGTCCTTGATAATTATTAATCTGATACTTATTATTTATCTGCTTGCTTGTTGTGTGATTTTGTTCTTTGTTTTTAAATGTTATCATTTTATTTTACATTTTTTTAAGTTTTTTTGCCATAGGACGCATACTCTTTTTTTTTTTTTTTTTTTGAAGACGTTTTTACTATAGGGCATGTGCGCTTGCCAGGCAGAGACAGAGAGACAGAAAGCAGGAAATCACCCCCCGGGGGGGATGGCCACGCCACAATCCCTTCTCCTCCATTCTCCTCTTGGGATCTTGGGCACGCACGCACACGTGCCCTGCGTGAGTTTAAGCCACCGGGTCCGGGACTCCAACCACATTCGACTACATGGGAGTCCAGCGACATAGCCATTACGCTAACTGCTGGTCCCAGGACGCATACGCTTGATGGAGAGACAGAAGCAGTGAAAGGGAAAGTGAGAAGTCACCACCCTGAAGGTGGAGGGACAGCTAGGCCACAATCCCTTCTTCTCTATTCTCCTCCTGGGATCTTGGGCCTAAATTCATGGGTGCCTGGTATGAGTTTCAAGCTGCCAGGTCTAGTGCTTAAGCTACAGTGAACCATTTGGGAGTCCAGAGCCTTAACTACTACACCATCAGCTGGCCCCAATTTTTTTTCTTTTTTGGAGAGGTTTTTTTCACTATAGGGCACGTGCGCTCGCCAGACAGACAGAGAGAGACAGAGAGACAGAAAGCGAGAAATCACCCCCCCAGGGGGGATGGTCACGCCGCAATCCCTTCTCCTCCATTTTCCTCTCGGGATCTTGGGCACGCACGCACACGCGCCCCGGCATGAGTTTCAAGCCACCGGGTCCGGGACGCAAACCACAGTCGACTACGTGGAAGTCCAGCGACATAGCCATTACGCTAACTGCTGGTTCCCTATTTCATTTTTTGATATCTGTGAATAGTGTCCCCTTCTAGAGCTAATGACTCGATTTAGGATAAATGAAATTTAATCCAGATCTGCTATTTGTACGGCAAAGTAATGACTCTGAAAAGGGATTAGTGATACAAAGAGTTGATAAGTAGGAGACAGAACAGCAACTTCCAATGAAATTTTTTCTGATGATACTTTGTTATTTCATCTGCTGGGTTGGTTTTTATCATAATCACATTGTCCCTTCATTTTAATATTATCTCATGAACACTACACAGAATATGCCAAAAAATAATAATTTTTAAAATATTGTTTTATACATACTAACTTATTATCTTATGTGCCAGGCATGCATATAATATCTCTGTAAATATCAATTTCTTTAATATCACACCTCTGAGTTAGCTACATGTAATTTCTGCAATTACAGAGGAAGAAGATTACAGAGAAGTTGTTTTTTTTTTTCAAACCATGGCTACAAGATGAAGGAACTTGAGACGGCATCTTCCTGATGCAATGTCAGTATTTCTAATATTGACTCCCACCATATCATCTGTAAGAGAAATTTGTTATAAATAATGTATTTGATATCCCTACTCTGCTCATCAAGACTAACTGCGGCTGTGTCCTTTGCCTTTGCAGCATATTTATTTATTTACTTAAGGAGATTTTTTGCTATAGGGCGTGTGTGCTCACTGGTGATGCAGAGAGAGAGACAATGAGAAGTCACCCACTGGGGGGATGGCCATGCTATGATCCTTTGTGTTTCACTCTCCTCTTGGCATTTTAGGCACACATGCAGAAGTGCCCAGGGTGAGTTTCAAGCCACCTGGTCCGGAACTCAAACTCAAACTTGAAACTCATGCCGGGCCCATGTGCATGCATGCCCCAAATCCTGAGAGAACAATGGAAAAGGGACTGCAGCATGACCATCCCCACTGGGGTGCAATTTCTTGCTTTCTGTCTCTCTGGTGAGCACATGTGCCCTATAGCAAAACTCTCTCTAAAAAAAATAAATACTTAATATCTGAGAAAAGTTGGAACAGAAAACTTCAGCGAATTGTTCAAGTGACTCTCTTTTTCATCACTCTACTAGGGGAGATGAAAAATATACTAGCTGAGGCCAGCAGATGGTGAATTGGTTACACTGCTGGAGTTCCACCTAGTCGACAACGGTGGCTTAAAACACATGCTCTGTGTGTGTCTGTGTGTGTGTTTGCACATGTGCACATGCACGTGCCCACTCGAGATTCTGAAAGCAGAATGGAGGAGAAGGTATTGCGAGTTGGCCATCCCCACTGGTGGGTGATTTCTCACTCTCTGTCTCACTACCTCTCTCTGTCTCTCTGGCAAGTGCACACTCGCTATAGCAAACTTCTCTCTTTAAGAAAAAAAAATATATATGTATATATATAAAAGCTATAGTTACAGGATGTAACTCAGGTCAAAACAAAGGAAGATCCTAAACAATAAAGGGTTATGAATAGCAGATAGAAATGTCAGTATATTCTAATATAAATATTACAGAAAAGAATTATGTATCTTCAAAACTCACTTGCTGCCACCTTTGGCAAAACTTTATAGGTATAGAAAAGCCCTTCCACACTGTGAGTCTAACAAGATCCTTCATATCATTTAGGGTGGAACTTCTGATACTATATATATTTGATGACTTTTATTTCTATTTTTCCCTTCCCCCCGACCATCCAGTCAAGTTGCTGATGCAAAGTCTGGGCAACTCCTAATATAATAAAAAATGTAACGCAAAGCCCACAAAGCCAGTAAATACACTCTTTGTCTCTGATGCATGTCAGGAAATTGAAGTAAATAGATTTAAAACTCTAACATTACAGACGATGAGATTAAAAAGCCATTAGTAGTCATAAGCCCATTAGAACTCTGGGCACCAAAAGACTCTTAGGGAGAATTTTCTTGACCCGATAAAAATATATTGATATCATCCTTCTTTTATTATTCAATAAAAGGTTTTTGGGGGGCCTTGCTGTTAGTATTCTATTCCTTTCTATAATGGGTGCTTTTAAACAGAGAAGGTTTCATGAGTGTCCTTAACCTCTTTGAAAGATAAAACAAACAACAAAGGTGACCACTTGCTTCACTGACATTATAAGTGAGACAATATTACTGAATGTTTGAACAGAGGAAAAAGCTTGGCTATTTTCAGTCTTTCTGTCAGCTTTCTGGTCTTTTCTCTCGCTGCCCTTGTCACTTTCCCATATTCTTCACAGTGAACTGTGGTAGTCAGACTGATACATGTCTTTCCTAGGCTTGTGAAAATAGAACTGTATTCCAGCAGACAGGGGAGAGGGGTTTCTGTTCTTGATATTAACTCTCAAGGTTTTTATTCTAAAAAACAACAGTTTCAAGAAAAAATGAAATACCGTAAGCCTGTCTTTTAAGTAAATGCCAAATGGGTACAACAGGAAGAGAATGTGGGGTACAAAAGAGGGAAACTGAGATCAGTAAGTATAGCTATTGAAGGCTCTGGTGAAATAAGATAATGAGTAAAGTAAGATTCAAAATTTTAACATCATAATTTACTCATCACTGTTATGGCATATTTTGCCACACTCAAGTGTTGAAATCCTTCTCTAAACTAGGATTGTGTATATTTTACCTTATTAAATGAAATAAAGCCTTTATAAATAAATACAGGTGAGGTATCGTATACCAATTTGCTAAGCCATCCCATAGTCATGACAAAAAATGGAATGCAATGCAATTTACACTGAAAAGGAATGGTGCCATGAAATGACTGGTAATTATGGAACTTGGCCTGATTCTACTTCATTTCATTAATACCTCACTTACATCACCACATTTTCCAGTTCTTTCTCCCCATTTTAATATTTTATTAATTCATCACTTTATTATATTTATGGCCATTTCCTCATTTAAGAAAATTCACTGTAGGTTACAAGCATTGCCATATTAAATGCAGAAGTTAAGGGACATTAAAAATTGCTGAAATAACCTTGTAATTAGAAACAAAGCTTGAATTTTATTACATTAATAAGGCACTGATTAAAAATTGAAATTCTGTCATTCAGCAACTGAAGTAAAAATTATCCAAACTAGAACCCAATCAAAATGTTTCTGTGGTAGACAACAGGTGTGTGGTGGTTAAGGTACTGGTCTGTCACATGGTCAACTGCAGTTTGAGTCCTGGACCTGGCAGATTGAAACTCAAGCTGGGTACATGTTTATGCATGCCTGGAATCCTGAGAAGGAAAAAGAAGGAATTGTGATATGGCCATCCTCCTCTGAGGAGGGGGTGATTTCTCTGTCTCTTTTTCTCTGTGTCTCTCTCTAAGGAGCACGAGTGCACTATGGCAAAAACCTAAAGCAAAACAAAAAAACCTTCTCTAATCAGGACGTGACTACATTCTGGTAACAAAATTGGGTGGGGGGAAAAAAAACAATGTGATTCTAAACATCTTAATGCCTCATGACAAATAGCTACTTGTGGGACACGCAGTTAGCGTAATGGCTATGTCGCTGGACTCCCATGTAGTTGACCGCGGTTCGAGTCCCGGACCCGATGGCTTAACTCACACCAGGCACATGTGCGTGCGTGCCCAAGGTCCCAAGAGGAGACGGGAGGAGAAGGGATTACGGCATGGCCATCCGCCCTGGGGGGTGATTTCTCACTTTCTGTCTCTGTCTCTCTCTCTCTCTCTCTCTGTCTGGCGAGCGCACGCACCCTATAGCAAAAACCTCTCAAAAAAAAAAAAAAAAAAAAGCTACTTGTGATTGGATGGTTTACTTAGTAAATTGACTATGGGTTCCATGTAACTAGCAGATACTATTTAGTACATGTCTAAGTTATTAACTACATATTAAGAATTTGAGTTCCATTAAATTTTCAGAAAAAATAAATCTTAGCTACTTCCTTATAATTAGGGCAGCATTCTAGAAGTAGTCTAAAGTCAAACTACACTTTGGAGCATCTTTCAAATAGAGGAATGGTCAAGGATGAGATTCCCATTTTCAGGAAGCAACTACTGAGCTGGCTGTCTTACGTATCTACCCCGATGAACCTCATGCCCAGAAACAGTGGACCATCACCTGTTAATGTAGGGGCCTGAGTCTCTTGGATCTATCATATTACACAGGCAATCCATTACAAAGGCACTAACCACACATGGGGTGTTAATTGGAGCCTGGCACCCCCTGGAGCATGACAAATTAATTCTCCACCGGTTTGAAATAAACACAACTTTAAAAGATTTTTATTAACTGCTATGAATTTGGGACTCTTTTACCATTTTTAGACAACACCATTTATATACAATATTTTTAAAATAAAATTAAAAAGATAAACATCTATCTACTCTGGTGACACAAAATACATTGGAGTAAAATTGTGGTTAATGTGTCTCGTATGCTCTATCCATTGCATGAAATATTTGTATTTTCTTAATGGTAAAGTTGTTCAGCAGGTGTTTTCCATCTTTAAACATCTTATCAGTTAATCTCATTATAAGGAGATATGCATAGTTGCTGAGAGTGCATCTAAAAGGGCAAGCAGGTCTATAATCAGATTTTCCAAATCAGAAAACTGGCTCTACTAATTACTCTATGCTTGAACTTGAGAAACTTCATTTTGTTCTCATATGTAAGATGAGTTTTCCAAACATCATGATTGTTGAAGATTAGATGTGAATAGAACACAACTGTTGAATATAAAAATCTAAGCATATGGATCATAGTAATTCATGCATACAAAGCATGTATTATCTTCAGAAAAAATTATCACATTTTCTGGTCTTGAGCAAATCTGGCATTATGGTATCAGTTTTAGATGTCCTTTTAACATTGGGCAAGGTCATAATTTCACTTTGTTCAGGTCAACAGTGTTCATATCCAAAATCTTGTTACTTCTCTAAATGAGACTTTTTCTGATGGTGTTAACGGATGGAAAAGTGTTGAGCTGCGTTGTGAAATCCTTGGTTCTTTGGGTCCAGATCACTAAAATTAGAGATCTGTCCCTAGGCGCAAAATAAAACCGCAACCACGAATGAAGTAGATAGAAAAGAAGGTTTAATAGAAAGAAAAAAAAGAAAGTACACCCAAAAAGGTTGTTGGGCAGGCAGATTGCCAAGTGGCAACCGCGCCCGATACTGGTCAACCGTTATTCTTATTACTAGAGGTCATGAATATTCATTAGTGGGCGGCCCCTTATGGTGCCTATGTTCTTCCTTTAAATTTGAATCCATACATTTCCTGCACCTGCGCACCTTCCTCACAGGTAAAGTGAGGAATTTGATCACCTAATTACGTTCGCCCAGTGCGAGTCAGGTTGCCTCAATTAAATCGCCCAATTAGTCTATCGTATTAATGACCAAAATGCTTGCTTGGGTCCTTTTGATAAAAGAAAATCTATGAACTATCCCTGTACGCTTCCCTCAGGTCTTAAGAAATTAATATGGCAAATTACCTCGCCCTCCTGGCACCCGGGGTTAAGTGAGCCTTTGGCTTTTCTCTTAGGGCTGCCCGCTCATGGCTAACTAACTGCTTACCACAATGGCACCTCATCCGAAAGCAAAGCCATGGTCTTCTAATGACATCCTGGGTCTTACGCTCTCCATAGCTCTCTCCACCACTCCTGTTCCTATCACGCTGGCCTACTTTCTGGTCCTCCAATCTTCCAAAGGAAATAATTCTCTACCTCAGGATTTTTTTATTTTATTCCCCAACTTTCTGCATTACTCATTTCTATACTTCCTTAAGGTTTTTTGTCAATGTCACCTTATTAGAGAATTTTGCTGGTTCTTTTTTATAAAAGTAAGATCCTCTATCTAGGATCTCCCATCTTTGACCCCTTTTTTAATTAGTCTGCACCAGAATATAAGTTCCATGTGAGCAAGCAAGTTTTCCCGCTGTCACTGTCTACAACAGTTTCTGCATAAAGTAAGGACTTGTTTTTTATAGCTGAGTAGTATTCCATGCAGTATATGTGCCACAGTTTTTCAATCCATTCATCTGCTCATGGGCATTTGGGTTGGTTCCATGTCTTAGCAATTGTGAATAATGCCACGGTAAACATCAATGTGCAGCTACTTTTCTGATTAAGAATTCTTCTGTCCTTTGGGTAGATACCAAGGAGTGGGATTGCTGGATCATATGGTAGTTCTATTTATAGATTTTTGAGGAATCTCCATTTTGTTTTCCACAGTGGCTAGACCAATTTACATTCCTACCAGCACTGTAAGAGAGTTCCCCTTTCACCAAGCCCCAAACAGCATTTATCATTTTTTTGTTTGTTTGTTTGTTTTAATCTTAGTCAGTCTGACTGGGGTTAGGTGGTATTTCATTGTGATTTTTTGATCAGCATTTCACTTACAATGAGGGATGTTGAGCATTTTTTCACATACCTTTTGGCTATTTATATGTCATCCTTAGAGAGTGTTTGTTTGTTTGTTTGTTTGTTTTCCAGCTCATTTTCCCTTCTTTTTAATAGAGTTGATCATCTTTTTTCAGGACAGCTGCTTGAGTGCCTTGTGTATTCTGGTTATCAGTCCCTTATCTGATGCATAGTTTACAAAAATATTTACCCATTCTGAGGGCTGTTGATTCACACTAATTACTGTGTCTTTTGCCATGCAAAAATCCTGACTTTCAACAGAAAGTGGATGAATGTAGAAGATTTACTGCTGAGTGAAGCAAGCCAGGCTATGAAGGAAAGACATTGTATGTCTCCACTTAACATATACTGAGTGTCGCACTCTATGACCAAAACTGAATGACTAAAGGATATAGAAACACAGTAAATGGTTGTGGATACCAGATATAGTGTGGGAAGAGGATGGGTGAAGGAACAGTGTCTGAGGAAGGACATTGAGGAGAAAAATAGAGAGGCATAGCATTAATGGGACAAAGAAATGGAGTATTACCTGTTGAAGATAACTTCATAGTATTATCAACTGGACTGGGGAGAAATGTACACATGATGAAATACTCACTTTGCAAGCTAAATAACATGGTTAAATGTGTAAAAGAACTTGAAATAAAATAAAAATAAATAAATAAGTAAATAAAAATTTGAAAAAGACCTATGTTCACTGAGAACGGTTTTGCACTTTTAAATATCTTTATATCTCCTGAACATAATACATTTCTTGGCCTTCCCCTAATTCCACTTTCATTTTCAGCTGCCTTCTAATTTACTTGTTTTTATAATAAAATGCTTAAAATATTGGGAACCAGCAGTTAGCGTAATGGCAGTGTCGCTGGACTCCCACGTAGTCGACCGTGGTTCATGTCCTGGACCCGGTGGCTTAAAACTCACGCTGGGCGCATGTGCGTGCATGCCCAAGATCCCGAGAGGAGAAGGGATTGCGGCGTGACCATCCCCCCTGGGGGGTGATTTCTCGCTTTCTCTCTCTATGTCTCTGTCTGGCGAGCGCACACGCCCTATAGCGAAAATCTCTCCAAAAAAAATAAATAAAATGCTTAAAATATGAAAAAAAGGACTTAATTCAGTAGGAATAAAGTTTGGTTGACAATTCCAAAATCAAAAGTGAAAATGATTTAACTAAACAAAAGTGTGTTCCATTTTAATGTAAAAATCCTATAGGTCTTCCAGGCTGGTATGATGCTTCTTCTGTTAGGGTTATGGGTTTTTAAAGCCTGAAGCTTCAGTACATCTATATCAGCTTCAGCTCTAACTCTCCAACCACTATGTGTGCAGATGGCGTAATGGTTATGTTGCTGGACTCCCATATAGTTGACCATGGTGTGAGTCCTGGATCCAGTGGCTTAAAACTTACACTGGGCATGTATACATGTGTGCCCCAAATCCCAAGAGGTAAATGGAGGAGAAGGGATAGCTTTGTGGCCATTCTTTCTGGAGGGTGATTTCTCTTCTCTCTGTCTCCAGTGAGCGCACATGCTCTATGTCAAAAAGTTCTCAACAAAAAAAAAAGAAAGGACTATTTTTGGAGGCCTCCAAATTGAGGGAGAATTCACCCACAATGTTTACCTATTTCGAACAATATACCTAGAGGTCCAGCAGCGAAAGACATGAGTTTACTAAGGAAACTCCATTGACCCAGGCAGAGAATGGTCTGTGCTGTCAGTGAATACAGCTTCAGTTATATTTACTTCAAGAACAAAGCATGTATCGATCAAGTATATGCATACATTGTTTAGAGGTTGCAATAACAGATGAGCTTATTAATCAATAGAATCAGCAGCGTGTGTCTGGATTTGGTGTCTAGGGTTTAATGATGTTAATTGTGGGAGGGGTGTACATATTTCCATCCAAGAGGTAAGGGTCAGAAGAGGCATACCTCCAGTATAGTCCCCGCCACAGGCTAGTTCTGTGAGACAAGAAATGATTATGAGAGGCCCATACAAGTTTCAGCTGGGCCAACAACCAGATCACAGAGAAATAGGGTGAAGAGGAAGAGGGGAGGAGAGCACAATGTATGGAGTTGACCCTCAATAACCAATTTTTAATTCAATTTTGACTGTGTGAACTGCAAAACTAATTCATACAAAAGAAAATGTCACCAATTATATGTATGTATATTGATGGTGGTCTAGATATAGCTGTTTTTCATTTCTTGCAAGATCGAATAGTCATTGAAATATTTTACTTTTGATTTAGGAGAAGATGCCCTGTATATAAAATCTAAACACACAAAATGAAATAATAGTTTTACGATATTCCCTGTATTTGCTCAGAGAATACTGTTTGCTAAGTCAACTCACCTCTCATCGTTTCCATCCATCTGATAAGGAAATACATGTTGATTAGATCCCTCTGTTAACCTGAAATTCAATCAGTTCTATCCTATTCCAATCCACTAAATTCTATAACTTGAATTTATTAGTAGAAAAGTCTGCTTTTAAACAAACAACCATACACAAAAGAAAAAAAATACTGCTAAAAACAATTCCACTTTCTCTTAAAAAATAGGCTTCAATGAATTCCCCTTGTCAATTGCATTTTCTGCCTCTGAGCCTACTCTGAGCTATTTCCCTGATCTGTGAGGCAAGGGATTCTGCCTGCCAGCTCCCTGAGCAGATCTAGGGGAAAATTAACACATCCGCAACTGAGCTCAGGCATTGCTGACATCTGGTTTACTCATTTTCACAGCACACTTGCACTGCACCCCATTGCCTTCTTCTCATGCATGGTTTTATCATGTGGCTCATTTAAAGAAAATGCATTTAACTTTTAGGTACTACTCTGTGGTATGAAGTGTGGCAAATAGGAAGTAAAACAACCTTGAAAGAGCACTTCCATATATACAACTACAATAATTACTGAATATCAAACCTCAGAACTTAGGCTCTTTTGGGTAGAAGCAGATAAAACCAGAGACAATACAGATATTTATAGAAAGTAAATTCTGCTTGATGGAGAACAAGAACAAAGTAACAACATATCATCTTTTTACATAGACTGGAGTTTATTAATTTCAGAACTGAAAATAAATGATAGCTCTTTGAGAGCTTGCTACATTGTATAACAATTAAGGGAGTCCCATCCCACATGGATGACCTCAGTTTTAATCCTGGCTCTGGCAGCCTGATAAACATGCCTGTTGCACGTCTGTTCATGCCCAAAATTCTGACAGCAGATGAGAACAGAAGAAAGGGGATTGGGTGTGATCACGCCCCATCCAGGGATTCTCTCTCTCTCTAGCAAGTGCACATGCCCTTTAGCAATTAAAAAATAGCTTTTCCAAATTTATCTGTTTAATGATATTTTTCTTTAATATCAGAAACATGAAACCAAAATTCAAAGCTTTGTGTTTGATTTTAATTATTACTGGAATTATTGTATCTTTTTTTTTTTTTTTTCTTTTCTTGGAGAGGTTTTTGCTATAGGGCGCGTGTGCTCGCCAGACAGACAGAGAGAGACATAGAGACAGAAAGCAAGAAATCATCCCCCAGGGGGGATGGCCACGCCGCAATCTCTTCTCCTCCATTCTCCTCTCAGGATCTTGGGCACGCACGCACACGCGCCCGGCGTGAGTTCTAAGCCACCGGGTCCGGGACGCGAACCGCGGTCGACTACGTGGGAATCCAGCGACATAGCCATACACTAACTGCTGGTCCTGATTGTATCTGTTTTTTATGTTCTAGTAATTTGATTGCTCTATTTATATAAAAACTAATGCAGAGAAACTTCATTGCAGACTCTATTTAATGTAGAATTCATTATAAAACAACATTATAAAGCAATTTATGGATAAGGTTTCTGCTGAAAATTTTATATTATATACAATGCATAATATAACATACACAATGGAAGATATAATGCTTTATAATTAAAAGACTGATAAAAATTCTATGTGCCAGTAATTAAACTTGAATAATTCTATAAGCTTAGTGTTATTGAAATCACACTTGAAAATGTCTGTTATTGATCATTTTTATTAATTATTATTTTTTCTTCTAAAAAGTCATTAAAAGTGTATTCTTGAATCGTCCGTTCAAAAAAAAGATATATTTTCCAGTCCTGTATTACTCACCTGCATGACTATTTCAATACATCCAATATTGTTTTGCTCTTTTTGAGAAGAACCACAGGTTTAGCAGGAGAATGAAATTACTACAGAACATTTATTAGAAAAGTTATAATAAGAAATCGAGAGGTACAAATTTAAATGCTGGTGAAGTACTTAACCACATGAATCTATTGTCACTTGGAAAAGTATAGTAAATATACTATTATGTATACATTTTAGAGCGCTTCCCTTTCACTAGAAAATACGATGGGTTCTAGGCAGAGATATCACAGAAAATAAAACTTCAGGCCAGTAATTCTACTGAATAAGAGTGGAAAAATTCTCAATGATGTATTTACAAACTGAAGTCAACAACCTATTCCACAACATGACCAAGTGGAATTTATCCCTGGGATGCAGGGATAAACCAAATAATATCATATACTATATTAATAGAACAAAAGATAATCATTATGTGATCCTCTCAATATATGTAAAAATGTATTTCACATAATTCAGCATCCATTCATAATAAAAACTGCCAACAAAATAATTGTGGAAGAAACTAATTCAAAGGTCATTTATGAGACACATAACAACATAATCAACTGGAAAAAAAAATGAAAGCATTATTCTCTGATCTAGTGCCAGACAAAGATATCCATTCAAATCACTTCTTTTCAACACAGTACTGGAAGTACTAGCAAGAGTAATCAGACAAATAAAGTAAATAAAAAGCATGCAAATAAAAAAGAAAGAAGTAAAATTATTTCTATTTGCAGACATGATTCTGTATGTAGAACATTCTAAAGACCCCAGAAAAAATATTAGAATAAATGTATTCAGAAAAATAGAAGGATACAAAATCAACATACAAAAATTAATTGCATTTTTTTAGAATTATTTTATTTTAACTTTATTTATTATTATCATTATTATTTTCCAGTTTGATCAGAGAGATACAGAGAGAGAGAGAAAGGAAGTGAGAAAGCAAGCCACCAGGTCTGAAACTTG